>OU015495.1:86453413-86478413 GCA_907164885.2 Dolomedes plantarius
ATCTCTCAACAGGGAGGTTTTTACAATTTGCTAATGCTTTCCCAATTTGCCAATGCCCCCAGTGGGACCAGAAAATGCATTTGGGCCACTCGTTCCACCATCCAAATGCTGCACTAATTGTCGGAGTGGCAACCCATTTGCGTGTAACTGGCAGATAAACCAGTACAAGGGTTTCCCAATGGCTTCCCCAGTAAGGCGAATCACGCCGATTTTATAGCCAGTATTACCGACTGTTCCTTAGCACCCTATTGCTACTAGATGATGAATGTCAATATTCTTTTTCTCCATGAATTGCAGCATAATTTGAGAAATACTCAAAGCTGATGAAGAGGTTAGTGCTGTGTCCGAGGTACTTGCTTCCAGGTTCCTTAATCATTGTAACGTGTTCTTCCAGGACTGTGTTCTGGTACATCTTTCTCCCTACGCTCTCTTGCATTAGAGTTTTGTCCTTCCTTCTGTCAAAATAAAGTCTCTTCAGTGGTTCCAGCCGTCTTTCATTTCCTTGCTGATATTCTTTCCGAATTTATTCCCTCTCTCTTCTTATTTTATGTCTATCAATTACAATTAAAGTGTCTGTTTCGGTAATAATCCCCAAATCTTCCAAAACAGTGCTTAAGGCATAATGTTTCTGTCTCTTTCTGCTTGCTATCGGTTCATTTCCTCAGCTTTCAGTTTCTTTTAAGTCAACTGCGCCTATGGACATTTGCCTAAGTGCCCGTTGGTCTATAAGAAAAGTTCTTTCCATTTCAGGGATCCTATTATGCTTTGGGCAAGAACATTTGTTAAAAGAAACACATTTACACGAAGAAATGTCGAACAATTTCCGTGAGTCTTTCATGAAGGTTTTAAGCTTCGTTTGTAAAGTTGTTTTTGACAATGTTTTCATGTCAAATTATTTCCTTACCTTTCTGAACGCAGTGTGTCAGCTGCTGCCTTTTTGTATTAAGTTTCGAATTACCTCTGTATTTTATTTAAGAACAAAATGACGAGTTGCATATAAAACAATGGAAATACGCATTTGTAACTCTATGGTAAAAATCTGCTAAAAATCACGGCCGAAATGGAGACGGAAGATATTTTTTGTTTTTCCCAAAACTTTGCATACGTGACCTACCCACCAGTACCCAACTTTTTCGCAGTAGGGCAAAAACAAAATCGAAAACTTTTTTTTTACGCTCCGCCCAAATGTACACGGCAGGGGTAGCCAAATTACGGCTCTTGATCAATTTTTCTGTGGCTCTTTTCTTTTTAACGTAGGATTACATTCCTCTATAACGGTCCTGCCGAAAGGAAAATTTTCGACACTAAAACTGTCCGTCCATCCGTCCTCGTGAAATATGATTTTGGCAGCGCGCCAAACCCAGTGTATCGCTTGGACAAGTTGAACATAAAAGTACCAAGATAAGTCAAATTTTTGACATACATATATGTACATATATATACATACGTACATATATATAGATACATACTTACAAAAGAGGAAAGCAACGATAAGTATTCCTACGTTAATAATCCACGGTAGTTTCCTTAGAAGGGACTACCTGAATTTTTTTTTGTAACTCTTGGTTCAATCATAATTCTTACAAATACACTGAAGTGCCACTGAATTAGGGATAGCAAAGTCTATGCAAATTGTGTAGCGCTGCGCATCATGTATGCGCAAGTGAGGCCGCTGTGGTAACTGCGATCGGGCAAACTGCAAAGGACAATTAGCCTTGACATTGCGTAATGAGAGACGGCTCAGGCGTATTGTACGTAGCCAGCGAAGCCAAACATTAGCTCAAATTACCACCCAGTTTAATGACGGTGCCAGTCGTACAGTCAGTAAACGGACTGTGCAACGCTCGCTTCACCGTATGGGTTTCAGGAGCCGTCGACCTACGAGAGTACCATTGCTCTATACTTGCCATCGGGCTGCACGTCTTGCCTGGGCAAGAGAGCACAGAGACTGTAGTGTACAGGACTGGAAACGAGTGGCATGGAGTGATGAGTCTCGATTCCGGATACTTAACGTCGACGGGAGGCTGAGAATATGGCGTCAGGCTCATGAAGCCATGGATCGTGCATGCCTGGCTGGAACTGTACAAGGGCATGGTTGATCAATCATGGTCTGGGGTGTTTTTTCGTGGCACAGTTTGGGATCTTTGTTGCGTGTACCAACCTCCCTCAATGCAATTCGGTACGTAGAGTTGCTGGGTGATCACCTCCATCCGTTTATGCTGTTCTGTTATCCGCACGGTAATGGAGTTTTCCAGCAAGACAACTGTACCTCTCACAAGTTCCGGTTGGCGACTGGCTGGTTGGATGAGCATTCCTCTGACTTCTCTGTCATGAATTGGCCACCTAGAAGCCCAGACTTAAATCCTATTGAGCATCTTTGGGATGTTTTGGAACAAGGGGTGAAAGGCCATCACACAGCACCAAAGAACCTTAATGAATTATGGACAGCTTTAGCCAATATTTGGCAAGCCATTAACGTGGAACGTTTCCAGAAACTTGTTGAATCTATGCCTCGTCGTGTGGCAGCCGTTATCAAGGCCAGAGGAGGCCCAACTCGTTACTAGGTAGGTATCCCTAATTCAGTGGCACTTCAGTGTAGTTTATTTAAAAATGTCTTACAAATTGCTGTCTAAATTTTTAAATAAATTTTCTCCTTTAACTGCATTGTTACGAATTTCAGCCATCTCAATATATGCCAGATTTGAATAATGTGGCAAATTAATTACAAGATAATTATTAAAGCTTGTAAAGCCACTTAAGAAATAAAAGAAATTCTAACCATTGGAGAATCACAAATATTAGAAAACAACAAAGCTTAAAATTTCTTTCAAATAAAATAAAACTTTTATTCAGTTTTTGTCTTTTCCAGGTACGAAGTCATTTCCAGATGGTTCATTAAAGCTGCTTATCTCCATCCCTCCTGGTACAGAGACATATTTTATCCTAGTACTAGCTAAAAACCCGCACTTCGCTACGGAGTATATTCAAATTAAATACAACGGCCAATGTTTGAAATTAAAGCCAAAAAAAATAAATATATATGTATATATATATATTTATAATAATTACGACGATCAATGTATACAACTGATGAAAAAAAATATATACATTTATAAAAAAATCGTAAGGCATATTTTTATAGACAAACTAATGTAGAAGAAAATATTCAAATTAAATCTAATAGGACATACTTAATAAGTAGAATAGGACATACTTAAGTACAGTTAATATAGTACAATTTGAGGAACATATCTTTAAAGTATTTTACTATTTTTTTGGATGATGTCCAATCGTCTGTCGCATTAGCAAGAAAAAATTTTTTTTTCTCTATTTCGTTGTCATGCACATGACGATAAATTTATTTAAAGTACCAGAAAAAGAAATCACGTGATCGGCATTTAATAAATTAAATTCTAAAAATTAATCTTCTAAAATTCACCAAAAAACAGAAAATGAAAATAAAGATTCGAAAAAGATTTCATTTTAAAAGAATTTTTAGCATCTTTCTCGTGATATAAATTTTATAACCCTCAAATTATTATTTTAAATACAAACTTAAAAAAAGTTACTAAAACAACTTAATTTTAAAAAAATTTAATTTAAAAAAAATCTAAGAAGAATTTTTCAAAAATCTCTCTTAGTGCACCCCTACACTATAAGAAGAATCGTCATGCAAAATTTCAGCCCTTTAGGTCCAGTGGTTTGGTCTGTGCGTTGTATGTCAGTCAGTTAATCAGTCAGTTAATCAGTCAGTCAATCAGTCAGCTAGTCAGTCAGTCAGTTGCGGAACTGTTTTATATATACAGATTATCTAAATTTCGAGTTGCCTGCTTTGTTAAAAATACCAATCCTGCAGCATCGAATTTTTTCTTTATTTCCTTTCATACGAAGGTCCGCCCTTTAAATCATACCCCGTTTCATTTGTTTATAAAAGTTCAAGACGAGAGGGAACCCTTCGCAATATGGAATATACGTGTCTGTCTTCATCTCCCTTCATCCCCATCCTCCCAACTTGTTGCAACCGCAATGCAGCGTCCCGGGCCTCTGCCGCCAGACTGGCTAGACACAGAAGGAGTCACTCCGGGCTCCAATTTATTGACGCTCTTAAAACCACTTTTCTAACGTCGCCTGCACTCTTCTCCATATAAATATATCAGGCGCACTTTGGACCGTCATATATTTTCGGACTCTCACTCTCTCTCTCTCTCTCTCTCTCTCTCTCTCTCTCTCTCTCTTCTCGTGCTCTCCCTTTTTACGTTGCTTTATTTTATCTCCTCTTCTTATCTCTTCCACGCTTTTTCTCTCCCCCGCCCCCCTGTATTTTTTTTATTATTATTATTTTTCCTACTTCGCGCGCGCAGAGTCCTGAAATTTTTATATTTGACTTTTTATGATTTCCATGAAGCATTTTAAAAGAATGGGTTTTGAAGGAAATTGGATATTTGAAGGTGATGATTTTATTTTTGGCAGGGAGGGTATATATGTATATATATTTCGTTGTTAAGGGTTATCTCAAATTTATGGGGCGCTGTTTAAAACTGAGATACGATGAACTGGAGCCGGTTATTGTTTTAATTTCGCGAAATTTTATTCCGTTTTTAGGCCTTATCTCTGGGGTTTTTTTTTGTTAGCATTAACACGTTTTGCTTGAAAATGTATAAGCTTTCAATTATTGTATTACGCAGCCAGGAATAATTGCAACTGGACTAAATCCTTCAGACATTTTTATAATAAATGTTATTTTTTTTTCTTTTCCTGAAAATTGCAAAACAGTTTCTAGCTTCAAAGTTTGTGTTATTTTATTTAAAAGGATGGTGGATACCACAAAGACATTTTTGAAATTTTTACCTCAGAGATATGAAATTTTGCATATATATTCATTAAAGTATAACTACATCAAACACTTTACAAAATTCTATAAATATATTTTAAAAAATTATATTTTAAAAATTGAATTTTTTATTGTGCTTTTTAAAATGTTCCTTGCGATTTCATTGTTAAGGGTTATCTCAAATTTATGAAACGCTGTTTAAAACTCAGATACGAAGAACTGGAGCTGGTTATTGTTTTAATTTCGCGAAATTTTATTCCGTTTTTAGGCCTTATATCTGGTGTTTATTTGTTAATATTATCACGTTTTGATTGAAAACGTATAAGCTTTCAATTATTGTATTACACAGCCAGGAATCATAGCAATTGGACTAAATCATTCAGACATTTTTATAATAAATGTTATTTTCTTTTCTAAATATTGCAAAACAGTTTTTGGCTTCAAAGTTTGTGATATTTTGTTTAAAGTGATGGTGGACATCACAAAACAATTTTCGAAATTTTTACTTCAGAGATATGAAATTTTGCTTATATATTCATTAAAGTATAACTATATCAAACACTTTTTTTAATTTTATAAATATTTTTAAAAAAAATTTTATATTTTAAAAATTGAATTTTTTATTATGTTTTTAAAATGCTCCTTACGATCCAATTTTTAACTGAACCCTTAATTTTGCATTTGTATTGCTTATAAATACATCTTAAACACAGTTATGCATTATTTTGTGCTTTGGTTCAATAGTTAATTTTTAGGAAATATTTTTATGCTTGTGCTCTGAATTTTCGTGAAATTTTCGTACTTTTCTACACTCAAGTTAAACTTTGATAATATTAAAGATGTCGGAACCTGAAACGGATACATAACTTTATTTTAATGTATAAGAGGAGTCTTTATCATAAATTTTATAAAATTTCGTCAAAAATTATGACCCAAGGAGCATTTCAAAGACTTGCAAATCTGGAAATTACTCATTTTGATAAAAAAAAAATTCACTTACCTTTATTATTTGCTTTTCTAAAACCCCCAAAATTTCATTTTACTTTTCATTACATATTTTAAATGCATTTTATTCCAGTATTTATATATTTTAAATATATTAATAAACCCCAAAAAATTCCAATTTTTGTTCGATTTTATGGTAATTTGAAAGTCTACCATCCCCTTAAAATTACTCAAAATACTTAAATATCAACTTTCCCCGAATTCAGAAATGTTCTATGTACATGAGTTTTATTTGCATCGTAGATTAAATATATTTAATATGATTAAAACATTATCAAATATCTCTTTAAAAAAGGATTAATTAAAAGTTATTTTTTAAAACAAAATTTCGGTACTTATAATGTTGCCAAACAATCAGCTGAATGCGTGAAATCAGAAGAAAACATCAATTTACTGTTGTTCTTGCATCTCCTTAACCGTTATTTTCAGCAAGGTATCACAGAGTTATAATGAAATAAATCGAATTTCAAATATTAATCTGTTGTTTTAGTTTATTATAATTAAAAATTATTTCTGCGTGTTTAGTATTAATCTGAAATTATATTACATTTACTACAAAGGTCGAAAGCTGTATTTAACATGAGGAAATCACTAACCTATTAGGGAACAAACATAAACCACTTAAATACTCACAGTAATACGAAGGAATACCTATTATAAAATAGACATTTTACTAGGATCAATACATTTTCGTTTTCCAATGTCAATCTTGTTTTAGGACATATTATAGCTGAAAATAATTTAAAGGCATTCTATATTGTTAAGATCCAGTTTATTTATTTTCGAATTTATTAGTTCATTTAAATGTCTTGTTCGTATAAAATCTAAATTTACCATGTATTCTTTCTCATATTAAACAATAAAACTTCAATAAAGGTGACGAAGTCATTGAACTGATAATTTTAAATACCATCTAGTTAATTTCATTTAGATAACAACCTACAGACCAGGTAGATAAACAAATTTGCCAATAATATAATATCGATAGACATGTAATTCTTAAATACTTCTTGAAAATCTTAAAATGTATAAAAAAAGATTTAAATAGTGAAAAATTTTAGCTCTTACAGCAAACGTATTACAGCCGAAAAAAATATAAATACATTCTATCCTGTTAAGATCCAGTTAATTCATTTTCTAATTTATTAGTTCATTTAAATGTCTTAATCGTATAAAATCAAAGTTTAATATGTATTCTTTCTCATATTAAACAATAATACTTCCAGAAAGGGGACGAAATCATTGAACTGATAATTTTAAATACCATTTAGATAATACCATTTAGATAACAATCTATAGACCTGGCAGATAAGTAAATTTGCCAATTATATAATATTGATAGATATGTAATTCTTAAATAATTCTTAAAAATCTTAAAAGGTATGAAAAAAAAAAGATTTAACTAGTGAAAAATTTTAGCTCTTATTTTTAATTTGAAAGGTTGCCGGTGAAAAATCGAAATTGAATTATCGAAATTCAGCATGTAACTCAGAAAAATAATATTAAAAATATATCTTATGAATGCTGAAATTAGTTAAAAAGTAATCACACAAAAGCATAAACTAAGTAACATTATACTGGGTTGAAATATATGATTTTGTATCTGGGATGTGAAACAATGAATGAGGAGAAAGTATTACATGGGTACAAACTACAAGAAAATTAAAATTACTGAAAAATGTATTAAATAAATACTATATATTAGAAGAAAATTCCGGCATCTAGAAATCAACTCTTGCTCGAAACACAATATTATGCTACAAATATGCAGATAAATATTTGACATTTGATAAGATGAAATTTTTTCAAACACTTCACAATTGACTTTTATTATAAACGAGAAAAAAATCTATCTTTTCACTTTCTCTTAGTTTTAAGGAGATTATTTAATTTTTCACTGGAGCTCAGGAGCATTAAAAAGTAACTCATTATGTACATGTTTACGAAAGCATTCTGATTTTAAAAACTTAAGATGATCTTACTACTTACATATTTTATCTTCAAAGCTTTACAGAATTCATAAACTAATCTTTATTATTTCAAATCATTTAAAATCTCCTCTCTTGTGAAAAAAACTCTAAAATTTTGGTCATATGTGCCACAGTTCCAAAGATCTGGTACATAGTTAAACTATAAAGACAAACTTTTAGCTATTAATGTTGTTAATGAACAATTTCAAAATTTCCTTCATGTATTATTAGCCCATAGTTTCAATATTTACTACGCAACAAGATTATACGAGGGCCAGTCAAAAAGTTAGTTGCACTCGTTGGAAAAAACAAAACCGAGTTGAAATTACAGAACAAAGTTTTGCTAACATAAAAGTATAATACATAATCTATTTTTCGAAGTAATTACCTCCTTTATTTTAACATTTGTTTAGGCGTGGCATCAGTTTTTCCATGCCATCTACGAAGAATTGCCGTCCAATGTGAGATAATCATTGTTGGGTTGTAACTTTTACCTCCTTATCAGAGTGATATCGTCGAAGTTGTTGTTTCATGGGACCGAAGACGTGGAAGTCACATGGCGCAAGATTCCACACTTCGCCCTCAAACTTTTACAAAGACCCCTAGTTAGGGTCACTGCATGCGGTCTCGCATTGTCATGCAATAACTTTTAAAAGTTTACTTGCTCGTCGATCTTTTAGCGACTTTCGCATCCATTTCAGGGTTTCACTGTAAGACGCTGCATTGATTGTGGCACCCATCGGCAAGAATTCGGTATTCACTATAATTTCTCTATCGAAAAGCAGCGCGAGCATCACCTTCCTAGCGGATGGAACTGTGCGGCATTTCTTTCCAGAATGATGCGTTTCATTCAGGATCGACATGATGAACCCAAGTCTCGTCACCGGTCCCGATTTCCTATATGTTGATAACGTTTTTAAAATGCTAGAGCACATTCAAATCGGTGCACTTTGTGTTGGTCAGTCAATAAGTCGCGTGTAATCTGAACTGCCAGCGTTACAGTTCTCAGATCTTAAGGCCGTGGCCGTGCCGTATCTTCGAGGCCTTGGAGACGTAATCTTTCAACAAGACAACGCAAGACCGCATGATACTTGTCGGGTATTGAGCTACCTAGACACTGAGCGTGTTCGACTGTTGCCCTGGCCAGCACGTACTCCAGATCTCTCACCCATTGAAAACAACAGGTGATGGGTTGCTGAGAGACCGGGCCGCCACCGCTCTCCAGCCACTAAGATTGATGAAGTGTGGCATACACTTAAAGCAGCAGGGAATAATTTGCCCATATCTGTTTATCCAAGCCCAGTTTGACTCCATGCATAACCGGGTTAGAGCTGTTTTAGCTGCCAGATGCGACAGCTGTGTGTACTAATTTCGGACCCTGTATACCCCCAAATAGCCTACAAATTGATTCATATTTCCTTCCTACTATGCTGTGTATGTATATATATATATATATATATATATATATATATATATATATATATATGTATATATTCTTTCCATATAGATTCATCCCTGAGATTCCTTATCTCTAATTTTGTATATGGAGACGATGCCTGTACGGATTTCTAGGATATACGAATGAATAATTCCTTTTAAAAAAGTTTTTATACTTTGATGTTTAGTGAATTTCTAATTATAAAACATATATCATATGTTTAGAATTTCAAAGAATTCGCATATATATAATGATTACAAAATATGAAAATAACTCTTCTTTGAAAGTTATTGTTATATTCAACACAGGGCATTGGCATAAAATAAGGACATGAAACACACATCTTAAAAGTTAATAACCTTGTGAAATGAAAGGTTTTTTTAAGAGATAATTATAGAAATATTTTTTTTATTTTATGCGTATGTTATTTTTCAATAAAGTGTAATGTCAACATTCTGATTGCTTTATCGGTTTTATGTCTTTAGATTAAAAAAAATTGAATTGTACGGTTATCCATAATAAAATTGTATTAGTGTACAGAACCATTAAGGAAACTGTCTTTCATTCAGTGTTTCCAAACTAAGTTATCAACTTCTTCTAATTTTTTACCCAGATCACGAACGTGGGGAATCATTAATAGACTTTATTTCCGGAGTACAAGGTAAATATATTCAAGACTTCCAGCTAAAACACAAAAGTCAGCAGACCTGATAACTGTTCTGTAATTTTTTTCTGCTCTGCACTATTCTGTAGCACTTAAGATTAGAGAACAACAGATGACCTTTAATAATGTTATGGGTTATGTAGGTTATTGAAATATCGAAATGAAATAACAGCCAAAATTTATATTTGTAATGATTAAAAATAATATATTATGGTATCTAGGTGTTAAGAAACTAATAATAGATGTAAATAAAAAAAATGAAGTTTACATTGCAGAAAGAGAATTTTTCTAATACTTATAATCTGTTTTATATAATGAAATAATTATTTTTTAATTTAAAAATACTTAATATTTTTAATATTTATTTAAATTTATGGACATATTACTTTTTACAGAGGAACTGTAGGTAATTATGAACATTTCACGTGTATTTTCTGCTTTGCTGAGTAGGATGAATTCAAAAAGGCGTACATACTTGTTTTTATTTTAAATAATGATGTTTCAACAAGATTATAAGTCCTCTTTTCATGAAAATAAAAGACAACAAGTGTAACAAGTCATCAGGAGAAATATTATGGAAAACAAATGAAATTTCAGACAAAGGGGTGTATTTTTGCTACAAGAAGCGAAACGAAATTAATTTACAGTCAAATTCCTTTGTTAAAAGCAGAGGACAGTCAAAATTGTAAAAAAAAAATACTCAGAAGAAAGGTCCCTCTGTTCATGTTTGTCATACATAAAAAATACATATAATTGAAAAAAATATCGAAACGAACTCTTTATAATTTGATTGTTTTAATTTATCAAATAGCTCATTTTTAGCGAGAAATTCAATGTAGTTCTATACATTTTACTGCTATTTGGGTTTTACTCTGAGGCTTTCAATGTAGGTTGGCATGAAACATGCTTGTTTTTATACTTAATTATTTTCAGACATGCCATTTCTACATAATTACAGAATTTCTGTATCCTATATTAAAAGTTCATGAAGGTAATGTCTAAAATAGGAAATTTACAGCAAAAGTTTATCTTCCTCTTAGTACATTTGAACTAGAAGCCAAACATTAATTTTTATTTTTGAATGGGTCAAAAATTTCATTCGGATACATATTGAAAATTGAGAAAAGATTTCTTAGACAACATCAAAATACAACCATCAAGTTAATTAGTTACGTTATGTATTACTTACAAAAGGAATGGTTTTCTTCGTAGTGTTCAAATGTATATCCAGTAACTTAATATATCCAGTTAACAGCCATATTATGAATTTTTTCTGATACTTATTTTCTTTTGCTATAGAAAAAAAGCTTTCCCAACTGTTGGAAAACAAGTACATCCATAAAAATATCAGTTACCAAATGTATGAACGAAACACAGGGGTTTTAATAACTTAACGTCAGAAAATGGTTAAAAAAACTATTTGCTACAGTGGAGGGCCCGGTCCATGTACTGTAGTTACCACTTCTCTTCCTGAAGCTCCTGAAAAACTATTTGATAATTATATCTGATATTTATATTATTATGTATTTAATTATTTTTTCAGAATTAAGATCAAATATTCGTAATGATAAAGAAAAGATAGGTGACGTACTGATAAATAAACATGCAAATAGACAGATGCATGTATATAAAAATAAAAATTTTACACTTTAGCTACAGTATAGGAGATGGAATAAACAGAAAACGATGCTGTCAATGATAAAGGAAACGTTCATTAATGGGAAATTATCGGCAAACTGACAGATACGTGGTTAATAAAATATTTACTATTTAGCTGCAGTAATTCGAACAATCCTTTATCCCTGCGTATAATTGGCTACAAATAGAGAGTTACAAATGGTGAATAGTTAACGCAGACACCTTTCTTTTGTAATTCAGCGTGAGATTAATCGTGTAGTACACGATATTTCAAGAGGTTTATAACAAGGATAGCGTCTATTACATAATAGTGATCAGAAATGGAAATAAGGCATCAGCACAGGGAAATAAATAAAGAGATAATAGTATATTATAAAATTTAATAGATAGTGTTGTTGCTTAGAGCTTTATATTAAGAAATGAAAACAATGTAGTATCGTCATATCAAATCGTTTATAACAATACAGAAAGTAAAGTTAAATTACTGCTAAAAAATTTGGAAAATATCAGATATTTGATTTATAGAAAATTTAAATTTCAAATGCAAAGTCATTATTAAAAATAATTCTATGTCACAGCGTATGGTTTGAGCTAAATAGTATTAAGGAAATATATTAAATGAACTAATTATAATATATTCTACTTTACTCTTCATATCAATGATTTTAAAAATGCTAAAAGTGCTATGGTTTTTAAAACTACAAGGAATCTTACAAATACTTTCAGTCAAGAAAGATATATCATAAAAATATTTTAGTTCAAGAAAGTGGATGCCCCAAAACTCTCAACATTTACTTCTTTTTACGATTACTAAAATCATCAAAGTTTGAGCTTAATAATATTAAAAAAATATTAAATAAAATATTTATAATGTATTCTAATTTGCGTTTCCTACAAATGATTTTTAAAATGCTAAAAGTTTTAAAGTCTTTAAAGATATACAAGGAATCTTATAAATTTTCTCAATGAAAAAAAAGATATTTCATAAAAATCTTATAGTATAAGAAAATGGATGCCTAAAACTCATCATTTACTACTTTTTAAGAATACTGAAATCATAAAAGTTTGAGCTTTCGTATAATATTAAATAAATATATTAAATAAACTATTTGTAATACATTCTACTTTATGCTTCCTACAAATGATTTTGAAAATACTAAAAGTGCTAAATTTTTTAAAACTATACATGGAATCTTACAAATACTCTCAATAAAAAAAGATATTTCATAAAAATCTTATAGTATAAGAATATGGATGCCTAAAACTCTTACCAATTATTACTTTTTACGAATACTGGAAACATCAAAGTTTGAGCTTTAGTATAATATTAAATAAATATATTAAGTAAACTATTTATAATACATCCTACTTTATGCTTCCTGCAAATGATTTTAAAAATGCTAAAAGTGCTAAAGTTTTTAAAACTACACAAGGAATCTTATAAATATTCTCAATAAAAATCATATTTCATAAAAACCTTATACTATAAGAAAATGGATGCCTAAAACTCTCAACATTTACTACCATTTACGATAACTGAAATCATCAAAGTTTGAGCTTTATAATATTAAGTAAATATAATTAAATAAACTATTTATAATACATTCTACTGTATGCTTCCCTACAAAAGATTTTGAAAATGCTAAAAGTTCTCAAGTTTTTAAAGCTATACAAGGAATCTTATAAATACTCTCAATGAAAAAAATATATTTCATAAAAATCTTATAGTATAAGAAAATGGATGCCTAAAACTCTCAACATTTACTACTTTTTACGAATACTGAAATCATCAAAGTCTGAGCGGAAAAATTATTAAAGTTCAGCCATACTTGTTCGAATCATAAATTTTTCATCTTTTCCTGAAATTAAAATACTCCCCAAGAAATGAATAACTTTAGGGACCACAATAAAAATAAATGACTGCAATATTGAGAAGATTCATGATTAAGAATTCGCAGATCTTCTCTTTTATGGTGAACGCTGAAGTTTTATTGATTTTAGGATGAATGTGTATTTCTTAAGTTATGGGGGAAAACTCGATAAAATTGAGTGATGAATGTGTTCTTATTTAAAGTATTTCACTGGCTCTTCATTTACGCGAAAAACATTGTGTTTAAGGAGAATCGCCGCTATTTCGATGGTGAATCTGGCTCATGAAAAAAAAATTTTATGCAATAAACGAAAGGAACCATCACATTGTTCTAAACACCGTATTTATATTATTAACACCAAATGCATTCTGAATTAATAGTGAACTAAATTTTAGCTACGTTTTAAGATTACCTGTACCTGTATTTTGCGTATTACAGACCACATATAACGTGCATCTTAAGGCTGTTGTGTACTAACCCTGTTGGATTCGCTCACTTTAATGTCAACCTATGGAGAAATTTTTCTACTATTTACAGCTACATAAATGCTGATCATCAAATAAAATTGGTATTTTCAAATAGCCGGATTTTTTTTTCACCTTGCAACAAGATTCATTTTATAAATTTCATCCAAAGGAATTTAGGAGCGTTTAAAACATAGTATACCTGATTTTATTTTCCTCCAAATAATTTAAATTTTTGAATATTATTTGCGTTTTTTTTTTAAATGAAAAATGCCCGAGGTATAAAATTTTTTTCTCTTTTACGGAGTACAATTTTTTAAAATCATTGTTCAATCCAAGTCGGCAATCCTTGGACAAATTTTTCCATCGGTTAACACTGAGGTGGGCGAATCCAATTGGGTTAGTACACAGCAGCTTTAACATAGAGATGATTTAAGCGTCTAAACAAATATCAAATTTTGATATTTCGCCATAAGTTTGGCATCATTGCCACGAGTTTATCGCAGAAACGCACAGATCTTTGCAGGATATCACCATGAGAGATTAAAAGAAATAATCTCTCCTGCTGATGTATAAACACATAGCGCATTTCAAATGAGCTGGCGATAGTTAAATCTTATAAAAGTGAGATACTAATTTGTAAGAGAAAATCAATTATAAGAGTAAAGGAATTTATGATAAAAACGAAATTTTAAAAAGAAACCTGGGAAATAATAATATAATTTCTTTATTGCATGAACTGATATTGCATGAATATGATATTACCTCTATATTGTATTGATTTGAATGTTTGCTAAGTATCCTGTTTTATCAAGAATAAAATTCAAACTTTATTTTAGTAGAATCCTTCTTTCTATTGATATCGATAATCTTACTGGTACAAAAAAATAAAAGCCTGTACTAATTCAGGCATTTAAAACTAATATTCTGTCTGTCGACTTGCACTTGATACAATTGCAAAACCTTTACTCAACCGGCACAAAATTTTGCTTTGATTAACCATGGGCACAACATAAGATACCATTAAATACGAGCACAGCAAACTTGCCCTCCCCACTCCTCCTTTGGGACATTTTGTGCTCGCTGCATTATTTAAATTTTATACTACTTTTGCGTTGAATGTTTGCGTGTTTTCTCAGCCTTAACGTTTAACCTAATTACGTATATATGTGATTGTCCACCTGCCGGTTTCGTTTCTGAAGGTCAGCTGTATGTTTACGAGCGGTTACAGCAAAACGTTAACACAATTTCGGCCGGAAAGATAAGCGACAAATATTGTACATTGCTAAGCTTTGCATTAATAAAGTATGCAGTGTACAAATAAACACGTACTTGCCGATCAAGAAATAATTATTAATAAGATGGTTTACAATATTATGGAGATCAAACAGATGGACCGATAGAATTTCAAATTTATATGCATAAATATGATGAATACGTCGCCAGATCTTTTTAGTAAGTTATTTCCCGCTTTCTTATTTCTATAGAACCCAAAGTCTTGTGTTAAAAGAGTCACATAAAACCAGCTAGTTTTAAATATTAATTAAAATTGATCCGAAGGATTAGATAACAGTAGAACACTAAATACGTTAAAAAAAATTTGTTATTTTAATTTACGAGCTTTAGAGTTCCCCTAAATATATGACGCCTATTATTTCCGTTTTGCCTAGCAGTCAAATACGAAACGGAAAAGGGTTAAAAAATCATATATATATATATATATATATATATATATATATATATATATATACCGGGTGGCCATAATTAAACTGACAGTGCTCACAGTGTTCTGTAGCGCGATCTATTTGCGAGAATGACGCCACATTTTGTAGGAAGATTAAACAAGACGGGGGACGAAGGATTCCGCAAAAAAATAAATTAGTTCCAAAAGTCACCGCTAGGGGAATATTTGGCGCTGTGTAATAGAAAATAGAGTGTTTTCCACGGCCAAGCATCATCCACCTCCATTCTGGCAAGAAAGGTGAGAGCAAAAGTCAATCGCTTATCATGGTCGGGGTACAGTAACTCCTGTACACGGCTGATCTTGTACGGATAGAAGTTGATAATCTTTCGTAAGATTTTCCATACCGTACTGTAAGGCATATCCATATTCCGAGCTAATCCACGAGCGCTAGAGGTGGCAGCAATATTGTCTGGTCCTCTGTCGACAATCGCCGTGGCAACTGCTTCGATTGTATCCTGTGGTACAGGTTTTCGCGTTCTGCCTGACTGAACCTTCAGAGAACCTGTTTTCTCAAACGTCACAACCATTGCTTTTAGCCCATTAACTGACACAGGACCGTTACCTTTACGCATTTTTTTGTGCGTTCTAAAAGCACGAAGAGCGACTGACGCGTTGCACTGGTTGGGGTAAAAGAATTTGACCAGTAACGCACGCTCGACTAAAGAAGGAGACATTGCACATAAACTTTCAATCCGATTGATTCGAAACGTAACACATTGCCTTTTAAAACCCAAGCAGCTGGCACTGTGCCAATGGATGTAACGTGAAATTTGAATAAAGAACTTCTTCTTCTGCTCAGCGTACGTGATATTGCAGATCACGAGACTTTATCGGTGTTTATGTAGATTTTACGCTTTTTTAAAAGTGTTGCCATATTGCACTTAAAATGCAGAAAATGTGCATAATAAAAGGTAATTTTATTCCGTATTAATTTGCATTTGTTAACACTCTATTTTCTATTACACAGAGCCAAATATTCCCCTAGTGGTGACTTTTGGAACTAATTTATTTTTTCGCGGAATCCTTCGTCCCCCGTCTTGTTTAATCTTCCTACAAAATGTGGCGTCATTCTCGCAAATAGATCGCGCTATAGAACACTGTGAGCACTGTCAGTTTAATTATGGCCACCCGGTTATATATATATATATATATATATATATATATATATATATATATATATATATATATATATATATATATATATATATATATATATATATATATATATATATATATATATATATATATATATATATATATATATATATATATATATATATATATATATATATATATATACACACACACATGGTATAGTGGTTAGTGTCGTGAGATTCTACGCAGTGGGTATGGATTCAAATCCGGAATAAGGCTTGACCATTCCCGTGTTACCTCATAGGGACTAATAATGGCTCACCTAAATAGTGCTTCCACAATAAAAACAACCAGCAAGACTTCGCGGAGAATAACAAAATTCGAATATCTCAGGAAAAGTGTCTCCGCATTAGATAAAAGAAAATAGGTGTGTTGTGTGTGTTTGTTTGTTTTGTCTATTTTTAATAACCAGCCTTAGTAACAGACAACAGTTTAATATTTGTACATGTGATATTTCTAATTTACCTAAAATATCTCACCAATTCAATTTTTCCTAAACCTTTTCAGCTCGCACTGATAATTTATTAACAGTTCATTCACGTTCCTATTATGTCCTTTAAAAGACCATTTTCAGGATATGAGCACGTCTAAACTTTCGGAATAACTTTGGGATAGATGCCAACTGACCAGTTATTGTAAAAAGATTATGTCATTCAAAGGACATTTTTACAATAAATATTATACGTATATTTTTATCAGGAAAGAATTTGTAAAAAAAAAATAAACAGAGAATATGAAATTCATTCAACCCATTCCACGAAGGAATAAATTTAGTTTTTCTAAGGATATAAAATGAGACTTTTCAAAAACATTTTTTGGTCTAAGATACGTATGTATATTAAATTAATACTAGTATTTTATTGTATAGTTCAGACTAAACCATGATGTAAGGAAATCTGACTTTAATAATGCTTCATCACTTTGTAATTAATAATATTCTTAAGTTTACCAATGCTTTTGCTCAACTTTGGTACACAACATTTAATAATTGTAAGTCTTTTTTCGGAGTGTATTTATTAACAGGCTGTGTAGTTAATTATGGTCGACAAACATTTTGTATAAAGATAAGTTTGTAAGGCGGCCTAAAAAGGAAACAGGAATAAACACATTTTTTTTAATCCAATGAGAATCTTTAAGTAAAGCATTCAGCGTCTGAAAATAAATCGTTAATTGTGAAGCTTATTGAAATTTTTACACTGAAAATAATACAAGAAGTAAAAAAAAATATTAGGGGAGGTATTAATGGTGTATTATATTTCTATAATGAAAAATTTTGTACTATTTGTAGTGATGTGCCATTCACTCGTAAAATAATATGAAGTTTTCGTAAATCCACTCTAAAGGTTACAACGTCGTATACATTTTTAATTTTGGAAGCTATGAATTAACTGTACTTCTTCTCTAAAAACAGTTGAAAGACATTAGTGGAAAAAACTGTCACAAGACAAGTTAATCTTTAGCAGACTTTTATCTTGTGCCATTGTATAGAATTATTCTTATTATTATGAACAGCAGAGTTTCCAATAAAAAAAAATTAATAGTTCATTTTTCCAAGTTATACGTGTTTTTGATAAGTCTAGTATTTTAAGTTTCACATAGCATATTTCAATCAGTTTACACTATAGATGAATTCAAATCAAATTTCACCACTATTACCTATCGGCAGCAACAGGGATCTTTTGCTTAAGGAAAAATTACTTCATTAAAAGATAAACGATTCTCGATATATAATTTGACTCCGTGTTTTTCTAAGACGATGAAAAAGAAATAGTATGAAAAATGTCAAATCTGTATAAAATATTGTCGAAAAGGAAAGTTAGCTCTACAGCACTGAGAGGTTGCTTCTCAAATTAGTAAAGAATAATTAATTCCAGTTCTTGTACCATCAATATTGCTAATTGATAGAACAAGAACTGGATTAATCAAAATAATACTCATTTAAATTTTCGTTAGCTTTTATTTTCGTTCATAAGGAAATTAGTTATAATTTTTAATAACGTATTGATAACGGACGGTTTAATGGATGAAGGGGGGAGGTAGTAGATATTATCATGTCCATGAAATGCAGTCAGATTAAATAAAAGGAAAAAAAAAGCCTGAAGTCAAGGGGCGGTATCGACAAATTTGCGAATGTAAAAGAGATCTTTTGGGTTATGAAGCCTTTTATATGCCTTATACCGTAGCTATGAAGATGGACACTCAAACAAGGGATTTTGGGAAAGTTCCACGTCATGCAGGTGCTCCTTGAGTAATCTTGGTTGATTGTCATTCTTTTAAAACGGTATTTTCTTCAGGAAGTGTAGTGGGAACTACAGTACATGGGCCGGACCCTCCCTGTAGGATGATATAGCATGGGGAATTAGTGGTTTGCCGAATAGTCATGTTTTGAGTAACAGCCAGAATTTTAATCGGTGTTTTTTAAGTAAAGCTATTGTTGATATGGTTTCTATGGTTCAGTTTTCTGACAAGCTGGTGGGCAAATCAATTTCCTTCAACTGTCAGAATACCTTAGAGAGATTTGTCTATCTTACAGATATTATACAAAAGATCAATGAGATCCTAATAGTTGATTCTAATGCCACAATATTTTTTAGACTTAAGGAAGATTGAAAATAAAGGAAGATATTGATGCCCTAGTAAAATCTTAGAGAAAATTAAATATTAAAGGCTTCTTATACAAGGTGTCCCAGTTAAACGTTTCAGAACTTCTACGAGGGGTCGGGTGCATCCTGACGACTCGAAATCATACAGCAATGTGGGGTCGGAAATGCTTTCCTGAAGCGGTGATGTACACAGAAAACCATAAAGAAAGAGACTAAGTGGATAATCGTTTTAATAATAAATGTACAAAAGCAAAAGGTACAGGGGTCAAAGTAAGTATTCGAAGTTTTTTCCACCGACTGCAATGCAGACCTCACATTTCCGGCGCATGGAATTCCGAATACTCTGGAATAATCCAGGCTCATCTGGAATTTCTCCGGCCGCTACTGCGATTCTTGGAACCAGCTCCTCAGCATTGTCAACGGGGGTGTCATAAACCCGTGTTTCCATATGTCCCCATAAATAAAAATCAAGACATGATAGGTCTGGTGACCGAGCAGGACAAGGCACGGAACCACCACGTCCAATCCACTGTTGGCCAAATCTGACGTTTAGGTAGTTACGGCGGCTGCCCCCACTACAATCTGCAGCCCCGTACACCAAATGCATGTCGGTTTACTCTGCGTTCGTATAACCCTTTTTAAGGCGGTGGTACATATCTTACCACCACCTTTTGTGATTCCCAGCACTAAGTGGAAAATTATTTACCATCGACCCATAGCAGAAAACATCCTTCGGAACCAGCGCTTCACGTTTCAGCCGGTAGATGGCAGTAGGGACGGCGTAAACTGCTAAATTTCCTCTTTTTATCAGTTTGCGAGCAAAATGTCGAAGGTAAGCACGTGTTTTTTTCTATCTCTCAGTGTAATTATGAATAAAAATACGTTAGAAGTTATGTAATCATATTTTGTGTATCTTGAAGATATAATAGCTAGATTTTATTAAGTGTTTTGAAAATTAATGCGAAATATTTTTATTTGTACGTATTTATAATTGGTGGTAACATATTTACCATTGCCTGCATAGCGATTTTAGGGGTGGTATATAATTTACCACCGCCTGGATTGCAACTGATTCATTTGTTTCAGGAATGCATTTTGCTTAGCATAGTACTTGATTTATATGTTTATATTTATGCTTATACTTATATATTACATCATTTCCTTATAAAATTTATTATTACTAATATAATTGAGCATAGTTTAGCGATTTTTTTGGAATACATAAATATTAGAAATATTAGATATAGAAATAATTCGAAATTGAATGTAACAAAAGTAATATTTTTATAAGACTTTTCAAGTGATTTTAAATAAAAGAAAGTAACTCAATGTATATTTTACAATGTATATTTGTAATATTTTAGATGGACGCATTGAAAAAAAGAAAAGTCTAAGCGCCGAAGAAGCTCTAGCTCTTTATTTTGCTCTGCCTTCGGATCCTGAAGATTCCGAAAATGAAGATATCAATAAACATATACGCCATTGGTACCATCAGAACTGGTAGAAAATTCCTTCCTGAACCCATGAAGAAAAAGAAAAATTACCAAAAACATGAATCGCTGATGTTGGCATGTACAGACACTGTTGCAGTGCAATGGCGGGATACTAAGGTTGTTACTCTTCTTTCAACAGCTCATAATATGAATGAAATGACAGAAGTAAGTAGAACCCATAAAGATGGCTCTAAAAAGAATGTTGCTTGCCCAAAAGCAATTGCAGATTATACAAGAAGTATGGGGGGAGTGGATAAATTTAACCATTTGAAATCTTCGTATAGCTCAAGTAGAAGATCAAAGAAGTGGTGGCATAGGTTATTTTACTTTCTTTTAGATGCTAGTTTAGTAAATTCCTATGTATTGTATGTGGCTTATCATAACGTAGCTAGAAATTCGCATCTAGAAGTTAGGTTAAGAATAGCTCGTGGGTTAATAGGAGGATTTTGCAGTAAAAAGCGAAAGTTGCAACCAAGATGGGTTGCAACGAAAAAGGAAATTGGCATTCCACAGGAAATCAGAACAACTAATGTTGGTACACACATGCCAGAAAAAGGGCAAACATACAGAAGGTGCAAACACTGTAGCACCAAAACTAACCAGAAACGGACAAAAGTGTTATATTCAACATGTCATGTTCCATTGTGTGCAGCTCCTTGTTTTATGCTGTTTCATCAGAATAATTAAAAATAATACATTTGTAATTTACATTGTATTTGGTTTTACTACCACTTATTTCATGTGTAATTAATATATTTTTAAGTTTGAAATAACTGCTAATAAATATCTTTACAAAAATCCATATTTATTTGTGAAATTATTTGTATTTCATATTTTTTTCTATTGAATAAGTCGGTAAAATGTCATTGCTTGTATTGGGCGGTGGTAAATATGTTACCACCCTTGTTATAAACAACAGCCACAACAGCAAAATTAAAAAAATACTTTTTTTGGTCATAAATGAGCTTATTTTCTCTAATTATACCGCAAAATGTAAATCTTGAAAGAAAACGGCTTGTGCCCATTAAAGGGTTCGTATAATTAGCTATCCTACTAACTCTGAGTCATTGTGCGAAATGACGATTTTTTGCAAGAACGCTCGGAACTTTCCCGCAAAGCCATCTACCGCTTCAGGAAAGCATTTCCGACCCCACATTGCTATATGCTTTCGAGTCGACAGGATGCACCCTACTTCTCGTAGAAGTTCTGAAACGTTTAACTGGGACACCTTGTATAGATAATAGTTTATTTGTACAGCCAAATAGCTTTCAAAGTGTCATTAATACTAGAAAGATGGCTGCCATCTTTTTGACGGTTTCGGACGTACTATTGAGCGCTATGTCTGTATTTATGTTCTCAGGCTTCTGAAATTTTGACTTTTTCTAATTTTACGTGAAATATGCCGACACATTTACAAAATTATATTCGATAGTAACGAGGGGGAGAAAATGTGTTACATATCTACTAAGACCGAAAGCCGTCAAATTGACTGCAATATAGAAAACAGGCAAAATTCTTTAAAATAATACCGGAAAAATATTAGTTACTTTTCGTCTCTTCCCTCTTTTGCAAATAACAGAAACACTGGCTCTTCGGAAATACTGGTGTTGAAAAATAAGGACTGCACAAACCCTGCATATATTTTTACGGATAAACCATACCAGGTTGTTATACCTGCCATCTTAGGGAAAGGTCCGAGATGTATTTTAATGCAGGTATGCTGAGTAGGTATACCTACTCGGCACACCTGCATAAAAATATATCTAAAGATATACTAATTTATTATATACTGGTACGAAATAGTTCAAAATTTAAAGTGTTTAACCATTTAAATAAACATTATATATTTTGAATTCTTGATTTTATTTTTAACTGTCAAAATGACGGCGTTCAGTCTTTTTAGTAGGAAAAAAAATTCCCGTCTTTCTAGTGTTAATTTATGAAATGCATCCTCAAGGAGAACAATGAAGATGTCTTCCGCACAATGAATAAGGTTCCGCCTCAATCTGTGTGTGTACGCAATGAAATATCATTTGGAGAATTCGTTTGTTGTTTGTTGGTCTTTCGTTTCAATCTATATATATATAAAACAGTTCCGTAACTGACTGACTGACTGACTGACTGACATATAAAGTGCAGACCAAACCGCTGGTTCTAAAGGGCTGAAATTTTGCATGACCATTCTTCTTATAGTGTAGGGGTGCACTAAGAAATTTTTTGAAAAATTCTTCTTAGATTTTTTTAAATTAAATTTTTAAGCTGTTTTTGTAACTTTTTTAAGTTTGCATTTAAAATTATAATCTGAGGGTTATAAAATTTATATCACTAGAAAGATCATAAAAAGTCCTTTAAATTGAAATCTTTTTCGAATCTTTACCTCCATTTTCTGATTTTTGGTGAATTTTTAAATGTTAGTTTTTAGAAATTAATTTATTAAATGCTTATCATGTGGTTTCTTTTCTTTTTGTGATACTTTAAACTAGTTTTGCATCACGTGCATAACAACGAAATAAATTGACAAAAAAAATATTTTTCTTTCTTCCTAATGCGGCAGACGATTGGACTTTATCCAAAAAAATATTAAAATACAGTAAAAGACATGTTCCTTAAACTGTACTATATTAACTATACTATATTATTTAATATGTTCTATTATATTTAATTAGAATATTTTCTTCTACATTATTTTGTCTATAAAAATAGCCGATCTAATTTTTTTATAAATATAATTTTTTTTTACATCAATTGCATAAATTGATTGTTTTATTTATTATAAATATTGTGCTATATAGTGCGGGTATTCAGCTAGTAAATTTAAAAGTTTCTCTTATTCAGTAAAATAGTAAAGTAGTCGGAAACGACAAGTTATCAATTTAAGTTAACAATGTTGTTCGATGATGAATTAGTATATAAAATAATAAATAAATAAATAAATAAAATTCAAATCATCTATAAAGTATATGGTGGATGTTGTTGATCTGTATTTTCGATAAGAAACACATTGAAATATTTATATGCGGGTCCTATCAGTTCTTAGTAAGAATTAACTTCACAGCTTAAATAAAATGAACCCAAAACTTACATTTTTATCTGCCATGAAAACTTAACAGTTTTAAACTGTTGATACTTCTTACAGAGTTTTAAAAATTATTTACGAAATACAATACTAAATTTCACCCTTGTTACTTAAAGTACTCTGAGCATTTAGATGGTTATAAAATTGTCTTTTAAAATGCTATTTACAGACAGTACTCACTTAAAGATACTTGACTTATAAAATTCTTAACAGGGGATTTAAAAAGCTTTGTTACCACTTTTTTACCTCTAATGCTTGGGGTGGGTGGGGAAAGGGCATGTAATAGGGAAACTTTGTATAAATCGGATTTTCCTTGCCTCCTCTTATACAGAAAATAAAAGGACTTATTTTAAAAATGCTTTTCTCTTTGGCTTTAAAGCATGCCTCATAGTGTGGAAGATGTACTTTTGTATCTGTTAAAAAAAGAAGCAATATGATGACATTTTCTTCACTGAATCCTTGATATTTTAAGTAACATAAAAATTGTCTTTACACATAATGTATAAATAAAAAAAAATAAAGATACGAATCATACAGAAATAGGCATTAGTGTAAAAGCCATATAAGTATAAAATTTACACATACACATGCACGCACACACACATATGCGTATATACACTATCCCACAATAATGGACCGGACAGCAAGATGTGATGGTATAAGGGAAAGAATACATGCTTTAATAAGGGGATGGTCCCCCACGTGCTGCAATTACACTAGCAACCATTCTGGGCATACTTTCAAAAAGGTTTTGATACACAGCTATGGATATTTGTGTCCATTCCTGCTGAAATAATGTCGCCAGCTTAACTGTAGATTTCGGAAATGGTTCCCTAGTCCATAAGCGTCGCTCTAACTCGTCCCACAAATGTTCTATGGCAGCAGTTCCCAAACGGTGGGTCGCGATCCACTAGTGGGGTTACAGGACGCGGAGGGGTTACAGGTGGGTCGTGACTCGATCCTAAAACTATCACAAACCATCGAATAAACCATCAGAAAATATAAGAAAAAGTGCTTATATTTTGTCAACCATTTTCAAATCAGAACA
>OU015495.1:86480913-86738413 GCA_907164885.2 Dolomedes plantarius
GAACATGGAGATTACATTTTTACCCTCAAATAAAAAAAGTTGAAAATGTGACTTACACCACTTTGCCTTTCACCTCCTCATATATATACATATGTGTGTGTGTGTGTGTGTGTATGATACCGTATAGAATCCAATAGTTCTTTGGTACAATTAGACTTGAGTCAATAATTAAAAGCGATGGGGCCAAAATAGCTAATGAATTAACTCAAAATCTAGTTTATTCTAGTCTATGAAAACAAAGACTCCAAGCAATTTTTTATACTAATAGCTATATAGCAATTTTTTATGCTAATGCCAATGAATACTTACTAAATGATAATTATTTATTTATGCAATTAAACGCTATTAGTGTGTAAATACTTTTTTCGAGATTTATTGGTTTCTTGTAATGTAATATATATATATATATATATATATATATATATATATATATATATATATATATATATAGATAGATAGATAGATAGATAGATAGATATATATATATAAAATGATAATTTTAATTATTTTTCAAAACAATGCATATTTTTTTATATATAAACGGGACGTACTTAATCATGCATGAGCATTAACATTCATACATTACTTCTAAAGTAAAAAAGAAGTTGCATTCATGAAACTAAAAAAAAAACCATATTAAGGTACTTTCGAATAGTTCATTTATATTCTTGAGCAGGTTAATGCAAATTTTTCTATTTCTTGCTTTTAATAAACAATAAAGTCACTTTACATTGCTTTCTAAAACAATACATTATCTTGGATTTTTTCGCCTGTAAGCTAAAATGTTTAGATGGAAATATGAAATGTATCTTCAGCAATTTAACATTTTTTATTGCTTTTTCATATCTTTGTTCTGGCTAAAAGTTCAACGACCGCTCGTGACGCTTAAATCTCTTATGTAATAAATGAAGCTAATAGAAGTGCAAATTTTTATCTCTTTTTCTGTGTTGCTGCCATTCTCGAATTGTGAACCGAAAATTCTTTTTATTGAGTAAACAAATTTTCAATAGTTTTGTTGAATGTATACCATGACGTGCAAAATTTGTGAAAAGAATGCCTGAAAATAATCAAATTTTTAAAATGCATAAATATTACTTGAACAGGCTTGATATTTAGAAAAAAAATTCTTATCATGAAATTACTTTTACTTCTATTATGAGAAGATTCTGTAAATATTGGTGATAAATACATTTTTCTTTCAAAACTTCTAATTTATTCAGGTTTTTAAGGAAATCTATGGAAATTTGCTGTGTGTTACTAGTACAATCATGATATTAGTATTTGAATTATAAATACTATTTTGTGTCGTGCAGAACTTTCTTATTTCTCCATGAGGCGATGGCTTAAAGGTTAGGGCGCTGGCGTTCGGTCCAGACCCTGTGGGTTCAAGTCCCATTTTTTTTCTCCAATACGGCAGGCCCTTTTCTCTTGCGGTAGGTATTTCTCTAACAATAGCCCATGAAGTCCCGCAAAGTTTTGCTGTCTGCTTTATTATGGGAACACTCTTTTAGGCGCACCAGCATTGCTCCCTATGTGGGGGACGATACGTTAACGACCAAGTCTTCGGGATTTGAACTCAAGCCCACTGCTTGCCAGTTCAGAAGGTTAACTACAACACCATGTGGACGGCTCGAGTTCCATTGTTGGCATGATTATTTCTAGCTATTCAGAATAAACTTTAACTTAATTGTATAGGATGTCAAGACATGATCATATATGGATGTGTCTATATAGAGTAGCATACCTCTGCAAGTTTTGGAAGGATAAACCTGCTAATAAAGTTGAAGTAAAACCACCTGGCGCAACCAGAATCTCTCAAACATAAGGAATATCTGAATGGTAACTGGATATTTCTCGATGCATAATGAACTTTTGTCATTCTCAGACTATTCAAAAAATAAATTGATACTATAAGACTCTTTTTTGTAATGTCATTTTATGTTTATTGTGATGCCATCTGGATATTTCTGGAGTCATAAATGGACTTCAGTCGATATTCATGCTAAACTGCCCCATTTTTCTCTGAGATTATTTAAATAAATCGATATTTTATCGTTACCTGAATGTGTTTTTGAAATTTTATACCCACACACTGGTCTTTTGTTTAAGGGCCATTTTTAACTGCCACTTTTTTTTTAAATGTCCAGACACTAATTAGGTTTAAGTCTTTTAATCAATGTCTCATGGATGTTTTTGGATGCATAGTGGACTTTAATAGAATGTTTTTGCTTAGATACTGATATTTTCTTAAAGATGATTTAAATTTTAATTAGGCTTGAGTTTCTATAGTTTCAAGATTGAAAATTTCCATATTTAGGCTTTTTTGTGATAGGTTAACAAAGAAAATTTCGAAAAACTCTTGTTATGGGAAAATAATCCACACTTTTGCCTGGATTTTTAAATGCTAAAAATATTTTTCCTGAAAATTTGTGCAAGTGTAAACAGTTAAAAAACTTTAAGTGAAAAAATTATGGAACACCACATATGGAAGAACCTGTATAAATAGCCAAATAATTGCCATACCATTCATGTAAATTTAATGCTGGAAGTTGTATATAACAACAACTGAATAATAACTGTGTTCATTCATTAAATGTGCAAATTTTCACTTTGCTTTATTTAATGAAGAGCAATTTAGTCATCTTGGTAACTGAAACAGAATGTTTGTTTTTATGAGTGCCATTACAATGGGCAAAACATTTGCCCAAACGCGTTTTACACATTTTATTAAAAAAATCGTGCTTGACAAGTATATGCCTTGGCCCGCCAGAACTTTTTATCCAAGTAATGGTTGCTCAAGTGAAATCTCACAGTTATGAACCTCCCAATTTGAAATTAACAGACATTGGGGGATTTTCGATATTTTTTAGAGTATTGACCAAGAGTGTGGTTTAGAGTGCGTATCTCACTTGTACATTCGTTCGGGGGCAACCTATTTATCCCCTTCGCCGTGCTTCAATGGACGAGGCCTCGACACACCGTAAGTTCAAAATATTTGTATTCGGTGTATATTTGCAATCTTTCTGAGAAAATCTCGAAAGCTTACAAACGGGAAACGTAACGTTTCGAAGAATTTCGTTCCTAAAAACGTAAATCAATCGATTACTGGTGCACAAATGTTATTTACGACTTCTGAAAAAAAATAGAGTAATACTGTCAAAACAGAATGATGGACTTATTTAGTTCCTGAAAAATGTAAGGTGGATATATATCACTATTATACTTGATAAAACCAAAACTAGATTTATCGCGAGCTTTCAAACGTAATGAATAGAAAATAAAAAGAAATATCCTTACACCATAATAACTACAATATAAACTTTAATGAAACTTGTCTACTTTGACAAGATGAAGTCTTTCTTACAAGGAACACTTATCTAAGAAAGTTTCTTTATTCTCCCGGTGACATCGATTTTGTGTACTCTATATATTCCTCCATTCATCATCGTAGTATAATCGTCTAGAGAGTTACTGCTTCTTTCAACTTTATATAACGATTCTGTGTAAGCCAATATTTCATTTTTTTTCTCTTTCTTAATAAATATGCCTGAAGAAACCACTATAACTCTTCATGTTCACTAAATCTATCATTTCGTTTCTTATACATGCTGGAACTTCCTTTCAAAATCGAAAGGTATTTGAATACATCTTTTCATGTGAGGGGAAAATATTTTCCCATGGTTTGATACGAAGATTTATTTAAAGCTGCAGATTTAAAGTAGCCTGTAGTGCTTTTACTTTGCAATTTATAACTAACGGACGTATAAATTTAAAAATGCTCTTCCTCGCGGTTATCCCAATAAGGAATTTTTGAAAAAAAAATTTATTTCTTATTTTTTTTTATTATGTGACATAATTATTTACACAATTTTAATAATAATTAAACGGAATAACTTTTTTATTTTATTAAATATTATTTTCATATATGATTAATGATAGCCTGTAGTTCTTTTACTTTGTAATTCATAACTGACGGATTTATAAATTAAGAAATACTAATCCTCAAGGTTAACACAATAATAAATTTTTGAAAAAAATGTAATTGTTTATTTTTATTTATTATGTAAAAAAATTATTTACGCAATTTTAATAATAATTAAATGGAATAACTTGTTTATTTTAATAAATAATATTATTTTCATATATGATTAATAACAATATTATATGTAATATTACTAATATAGGACAAAAATATAATTTTATTTTTTATTGTTTTTCTTAAATTTTTATTTTCATTTTTACCTTTTCATAAAAAACATAAAATCAAATGTTGTGAAAATAAAAAAAAGTAATCATTGAGGGAGAAAAGTACTAAAGCATTTTTTTTATTACAAGGAAGCATA
The DNA here is from genome assembly GCA_907164885.2 of Dolomedes plantarius. Classification (NCBI taxonomy): domain Eukaryota; kingdom Metazoa; phylum Arthropoda; class Arachnida; order Araneae; family Dolomedidae; genus Dolomedes; species Dolomedes plantarius. Next base: position 86,485,257 of record OU015495.1, read on the forward strand.
GTATTGAAAAAATATACCCTGAATTATTCTTCATTAGTGTCCTAACTTAAAATTCGGAAACTTAAAATTTTCTTTCCCTAAGTACTGTTCCATAGTTTGCAATATCCAATAGCAGATTATTTAAAATTTTCTTCACTAAATTTCTATAATTATAATCATTACACCATTCTGTCGAAGACACTTTTCATTTCAATTTATGCCTAGAAACATACAGTAAGTATCCAAATTTTAGAAACGTTCTATTCGTAACAGCATGTATCTCTTTTCCCAGCTAGTGTTCTTTGCATAGTGTTTCCTCAAAATGTATCTAATATTATTTTATTCCTTTTTACATAAAAGCCGGACTGGCCTGCTTTTTAAGGTAACGGCCATTCTGTGGACCTGTAATGCTTTGTAAAAATCAAATTTTGAGACTATTTTCATGGAGAAACCATTCAAGAAGTTCCATAGTGAAATTTTCTAACCCGAAAAGAGTTGAAATGTGAATTTCTAAATAAAAACTTCTTTCTGAGCTCACAATTGAAAATTTAACAGAATAAATTTATTTCTTTTTTATCATGCATGCATAAATCTTCCTCGCTCTTTTTCTCTGTTTCCCCGTACATACAAAAATACATATTGATTCCTCACATATTAAATCCTCATACATATTAATTCCACACATATTAATTCCTTACATATTAAAATAAGATGTAATAATACCTTTGTAATGAGAAAATACTTGTATTCATTACTTTTATTTGATCACTCATTTTCTTTCAGCGTTATATTTATTGTTTCTTACCTTACTATAAGTTTATTTAAAGAGCGCTTAACTCACGGTAGAGCGGTGTGGGATTTTTGCAACAGTATTTCCCATTTCCTGTAACCGCTATTGATAATAACTTGACACATGTAATATTACGAAAAAGCATTTAAATTTTATACATGCAAATTTTTCCTTTTATAATGCTAAAGTAATTTCGAAATGTCGCCCCAGGTCCCATACTAAACAATGGTAAATTTTTCAGAGCATAATACTTCTTCCATAACTGTACCTTTGAAATTGCAAACTCTGAATGAAGCTCTTGTTCACTTCATAACCAAAGTATTGTTTCAGCCAAAGGGAAAAGAAGGGTAAGTATTCGGGAATTACGGCGACCACAGCTTTCGCTTATACGCCTTTGTCAAACTGTCGACCGGTCGCTTCGCAGCAATTTCTGTATTCGCAGCCTAAGGTTGATTTCCCAAGTTCGGTGATATTTTTCATTATTGAGGGCCTAGGCGCCGGATGGACAGTACAGATATGCCATCCAAGTGAGGCAACCCCGGGCCCCGGAAAAGAAGGGTAAATTGTGCAAGCGGTATGTTACTGAAAGAATTGGTTGACTACCACAAGAGTTCTTACCTACTATAGGTGTATTTTTACTCGAGTGGGTAACGAAAACTGTTTAACACTCTTTCTTAAATACTATCATGAATATTTTAACACACACACACACACACATATATATATATATATATATATATATATATATATATATATATATATATATATATATATATATATATATATATATATATATATATATATATATATATATATATATATATATTTGTATTGGGAATGAGATTTGTAACGTTCTAGCATACTACACTGCTGGCCACCCAAATTGCAACACCAAGAAAGACAAGAGATATCACAACAAAATTTATTTTGTAGATAACATGTTGACCAAGTATCAAATGATTAAATTTATAGACTTCTGTGAAGTGTGGTTCCTGCCAAAATCAGTAGCCAGAGTAGCCGCCATTGTTGGAGATCACCGCTGCCACACGCCTCGGCATTGATTCAAAGAGACTTTGGATGAGTTCTTGGGGTACAGCAGACCAAGCAGCTTCCACACGTTGCCAAAGTTGATCTGCTGTGGCAGCTGGGGATGGAATCTGGGTCAATCGTAGAGCAATCATGGACCACATGATTTCTATCGGCGAAAGATCCGGAGAGCGAGGCGGCCAGGGAAGCAATTCAATCTGGCGATTGACGAAGAACCGTTGGACAATGCGTGCCACGTGTGGTCTTGCATTATCCTGTTGAAATATGGCTGTGGGCAAGCCCTGAAGGTAAGAAGGACAACTGGCTCCAACACCTCGGAGATGTAGCGCTGGCTGCTTTAAGTACCGGCAATGCGTACTAGAGGTGTGCGAGAGTGATATCCAATACCGCCCCATACCATAATACCCGGTGCAGGACCAGTGTGGCGGTGCATAACGCAGCTGTTCAGCATCCTCTCTTCACGGTGTCTCCAGACTCGAATGCGACCATCGTGGTGTTGCAGACAGAAGCGTGACTCGTCAGTAAAGACAATTTCATTCCATTCTGCCGTCCACATCCTTTTGTCATCGCACAATTGGCGGCGGAGACGTTAGTGGTTCTGCGTCAAGAGTAGACAAAGCAATGTACGTCTTGCGTACAGACCACTCTGCTGTAAACGGCGTCGAATGGTACGCGCAGACACTGGATGATGCGTTACAGACTGCATGTGCTGTGCTATGGTTCGTGATGTGACTGAGCGTTCCGTCACTGCCATGCGCACAATTTGCCTGTCATCACGTGAAGTGGTGCGCTGAGGTGGATGCGATCGAACACGCCGGTGCGTTGTACCCTCCTGCATCCAACGATCACATATCCGCATTACAGTTGTTTGGTTTCGCCCAAGACGACTACCGATTTCCCTGAAAAATAATCCACAATCTCGGTAGGCCACTATCCTTCCTCTGTCGAACTCGGATACTTGATCAAAAGATGATCGCTGTTTTCGACGATGCATAATTGATCGTTTTTTTGAAAAAACCAGAAGAAAAACACAATTGCCGAACTTGAAATCGTCGAAATCTCCAACCCTTAAATAGCGCTTTGAAGTGGCGCCGCAGGCGCGCGTGATGTGCGTCTGCGCTGAAATTCTAATCATTTGCATATCTGACCTCCGCTAATGCATATTGTAAATTTCATGTTATTTGCATGTTTCCTTCAGGGTGTTGCATTTATAGTGGCCAGTAGTGTAGTACTAAATGAACAACTGATTTATCACCATTACTAAAATGATTTCCGCAGATCAACATTATGAGCTTGAAAGCTCTTGCATCTACTTAGACGGATCTCTCTGCCTCTACTTAGATGGATCAAGTTAAAAAACATGAGTTTCTTATGAGATAAGGCTCTCATAAGAAGCTGAAGTGAAGTACTGGTAAAAAATATATTGTGTAGTATAAACCAATTGGGATCGAGTTCTTTCCATACGCATTGTCTCCAAGTTTTAGTCAAAACTTTAGGTATCATTTTAGGTTTTTTTTTTATCAGGGTTACAACTTGACATTCGGAGAGGTTTGGAAAGTAAATTGGACATACAGAGCTCCAAATTCCGAAGCATGCGTACATATTCGCCCATAATCTTATTGCGAACTTTACATAATTTTAAACATCCGGTTCAAGGTGAAAATTAACGATGCTTTTAAAAAATGTATAAGAGAGAAAACAACGTAACGTTTCCCCATTTGATCTTCTAACAGTAGATTCGAAATTTCTGTGGCTATATTCTCCTTCCTGTATAGGAGCACAGTCACTCTTTGCAATATGTCAAACCCCTGGGTCTCAGACGAGAGGACTATGTAGCCATCATAAAAGAATAAACACATTACAGGGCTATTAATAAGCTAGAGCTAACAATTTGCTTAATATATATATATATATATGTATGTATATATGTGTGTGTGCGTGTGTGTACAACTTAGTACCGAAAGCTATTTAATGTAATAGATTTAGGAGTAGAAATGTTAAAAGAATTTGAATTTTAAAATTCTGGTGAAAGGTTGTAACGTTGACCAATCATTAGAGGATAAAGGTATTTATGAATTTTTGTATTTAAAAGCGAAACAAACGTTATAAAAGCGAGAAGAAATATTGTCCAAAATGCAATTAGTTCTTCAAAGTTAGAGTAAAACATAATTTGTTACTTCTTCCTAAGTTTATTAACATATCGTTATTTCTCTAAATTGCTATTGCATGGAGGAACAAATCTATACTAATGAAATTAATATCTTAAATTAAAAATATGGATGTATTCCTTCTGTTTGAATTCCATAACATCAGTGTTTAAACATTTATATTGTTTCACTGCTCCGGGCAAACTAATTACAATTTATATTAATTTTAGGTATGTGACTACGTTAAAATGACTGTGTAGATGAAAATTTTTGAAATATTTTTTTGTTATTTCATTTGAAAAGGTAATATTTTAAGATTCTAACACTGATTTACTCATTCTATGATTATTGGAAGAGCAGATATGGCCAATTTAATAAAATAGAAGTGTTGGTTAAAATTCCAGACGTAAAATTTTTAAATATATTTTTTAGAAAACTCATTCATCAGTATTTTTTTATATACCAGAGACAACTGCTTAAAAAGTTTTTTACATATTTCAATGATATTTTTCAACAGGGATTTGCCCATTACTAACTACGTTTTGAATAAAAAGCTAAGTTATGTGTTAATTTAATCATTTTACAGATACCTCTACAGGTGAGTCTAAAACCAAATATATGCCTGTACAGAAAAAACCATCTGGTGATACAATCAATCATTTGAAAATTGGCCTTCATGAATTTGAAACTGTTCCTGGTTTTAATTACTTTGAATCTTTTGTTAATGCAAAATAATGATATCATTTCTGAAGTTCAAAATCGTATCTCAATGGCCAAAAAAACCTTCTTTGGACTGCGATCTTTATTGAAGTCTCAGTTTCTCTCCAGAAAAAAAAAGCTTCTTATCTATAAAACTATCACTAGGCTGGTCCTAATGTATGGTTCGTAAACTTGGTCTCTAACAAAAAATGGAGAATACAGTTTTGCAGTCTTCGAGAGAAGGATTCTCAGGAGCATCCTCTTTGATGTCGAAGAAAATGGTCTATGTTGGAGACGTTTTAATTCAGAAATCTATAGATTTTTTAAAGACCACGATATTATCAAAATTTTTAAAATCAAAAGAATGAACTGGGCCTCTCATATTACTAGAATGGATGAAAAAAATCCAGTAAAGAAAATTTTTGTTGCAAGGCCCTTTACTAGTCCGAAAACAGGAAGGCCAAAACTAAGATGACTCGACTTAGATTTTAGAGTGATTAGAGTGAGGAACTAGCGGACCAGGTTTAGAAATAGACTGTCCTGGAGGAATCTTCAACTGAAGGCCCTGACCCACCCTAGGCTGGCGTACCAAATATGATGATGATGGTTCCGCTACATAAAAAATAAATAAAAAAAATCGGGGTCTTTCTACTTATTTTGATATATTCTGGTGATTTTCAGAAATAATGTAAAACTTTTTGTTCATTGCACAGGTAAATGTCATAGTAGAACATTACTTAAAGTAAATTAAAATACTTTTAGTTGGATTGAATGTATGGCCAAATATATGCCTGTTCAGAAAACAACATCTGGTGATACAATCAGTCATTTGAAAATTGGCCTTCATGAATTTGAAACTGTTCCTGGTTTTAATTACTTTGAATCTTTTGTTAATGCAAAAATAACGATATAATTTCTGAAGTTCAAAATCGTATCTCACTGGCCAAAAAAACCTTCTTTGGACTTAGCTCTCTATTGAAGTCTTAGTTTCTCTCCAGAAAAACAATGCTTCTTATCTATAAAACTATCACTATGCCGGTCCTAATGTATGGTTCGGAAACTTGGTCTCTAACAAAAAAATGGAGAATACAGAATTGCAGTCTTCGAGAGAAGGGTTCTCAGAAGTATCCTTAGTGGTGTCAAATGGCCTATGGCAGGACGTTTTAATTCAGAAATATATAGATATTTTAAAGAGCCCGATATTATTAAATCTTCAACTTTAGGCCCTGTACCACTCTGGGATGTCATGCCGAATATGATGATGATTCCTCTACATAAAAGATAAATTTTTAAAAAATCGGGGTCTTTCTACATATTTTGATATATTCTAGTGATTTTCGGAAATAATGTAAACATTTTTGTTCATTGCACAGATAAATGTCACAGTAGCACATTACTTATACGAAATTAAAATACTTTTAGTTGGGTTGAATGTATGGCGTCTGGCGTACGTAATGAATTTTGCTAAAATTATATGAAAAATTCCCTATTTCGTAAAATATTATGTAAAATATTTCTAGAACTATATTTGTTTTCAAGATTTTATATCATAGTTGAATTGAAAATATACGTATTTATTCAGTTATATGTATTTTTCAAAATAATAACGCAAGCAGAAACCTTAAACAACAGCTATTACGGTCTGCCATTTCATAATGTAAATTTTCTTAGATATACGAAATAACTAGTACGTCAGATAAATAAAAAAAAATTCACTTTATGATTCATTAATTTAATTGCTTGAAACTGTAGCATTCCTTTTCTCGCATCATATTAATAAAATGTATTTCGAAGAACTGAATTTGAAATGAAGAAAGAGATAAAAAGACTGTAATGCATTTTAAGCTACTATTCATTTAAAAGATAAAGTTATTCTGTTCTTTAATATCACTATTTATAGCTCACTCACATAACTATAAACTGTGATTTCGTGCTTAAATTTTAAGCCTCCTAAATATAGTTCCTTCTTTTACCAGCTAAAGATTTAAATTCCCGAGAGATACAATCGTCTTTATCTTCTAATCCATCTGAAATTTTTCATGAAGTGAAGTTTATTTGACTAATCTGTTGTACCGTTTTTAAATACGACACATACGCATCAGATTACGGAAGTTTTTTTTTTATTTTTGTTATCTTTTATTAATGCCAGAATTATAATATTATGTTACTGATGTAAACAACAAGTATTTTTTTTCAAAATATTTATTTGCATTAAATGGAAACACGTAGGACGTTTAATATTTTCATTTTGAATAGTTGCTTTAAGTTTTCGGTCTATTTTCAATGGCGGTAAAATGGCTTTAAAAAAAACAATATTCTTTTATTTTATAAATTTATATTAAAAGTATACTTTTGTTATTTTTTCTGATGCGGACTACAAATGAAGACAAAGTTTCATCCCTTAAATGTAATAGTTACAGAGGAACTAAAATAATTATTTAAATGTGAACTTCCGTGGGGTTTGCGAACATAGAATAATTTCTACGTTGTAAATTTGAAAATACTTAGAAAATGCTATGTATATAATGTAAATTCTGGTTTAGATTACGAATTAAGAACCACTTATGACTGGATAAAATTTTAATTGCTTCAGAAGTAAATTAAACTTTTAATGCTGATTGTGATGAACAAAGGATTACTTTCCAAACAGAAACTGAGAAGTTTCAGAAGAAAATATATAAAAATATGTGAATAATTCTGACTCAAATTATGCCTTAATATTCAAGTTCTATTCAGTTAAGAAATTTTAAAGGAAAAATTTAGCTTTTAATGTCCATTAGTTATGGATAAAACCAACTTTCTCGGTCTGAAATATCTTATCTATATCTTTCATCATGCCTTGACATAAAAACAGATCGTGTTCAGATCTGTAAATATTTATTAGTTAAAGACCGAGTCAAAAATAAAAAGACTGAAATGCGAAACAATGGAGGGCTTTTAAACTGGTGTGACTAGTCTTTTCCCGATTAAAAAATTTACTCCTAAAAACATAACTGAATAAATATGAATAATTAATACATATTTATGTAACAAAAAATGCATGCATTAAAAATTAACCTTAACAGATTGCAGATCATATTAGTGATACGTGTTGTACTTAGTTAGATGCAGGTTAGAATTTGGACTTTTATCTTTTTGCTTACTATATACTTAACGTTCATAATGAAGAAATTTTCCTACTATCGCAACATAGAACTCCTTTTTTATTTACTACTACATCAGCTACTCATAATCATCGGTTAGCTGGAGTTCCTGATCGTATTTTATATTAGCTTGAGAAAGCTTTCTAAAACGTTTACTACCTATGTGCAGTTAAATTACATAACTAAAAGCGTTTGTAATTCGAGTAAAAGTTCAGGACTCAGAATTAAAGGATAACTAATAAGAATTTCTGTATAAAACGATTTCATTCAATACCTATTCATTAGGCCATTTTTCCATGTAGGTATCCTGGAATCACTTAGCGGTCAGCAAGACTGTTTTTGTACACGTTTTACATCATCACTGCCTGTTCATTCGGTAACGTAGTGGCCATTTCTCCTTTTTTATCAACACGGAAGAGGCGCTTTCAAGGCACGTTTTTCGCTCTTCATTCAAGATACATCACAAAGAAAAAGCTGGCTGGGTTGTGGATATTCCAATAACTTAACAGCTGAGAATTTCACCCCTTAATTCATATTATTTTCTGCTCGAATTTGGGGTTGACTTTATACTGTAGGAAGATCACACACCACGATTCAATAGCCAATATTCTGAGTCACAACAATGATGCAATAGACGATTCTGAATTGACTACTGCCTCGCTGTTGCGCAACGTACTCGTAAATCTGGCGGTCATTCTGGCTCTTTGGGGAGTGACCTCTCTTTCGGATGCAAGGGAATATCCCATGCGTTTCACAAATTGGTTAGGTTCTGAATATTCAGTTAAATGTCTGTGACCCTGATATCCCCTGATCAAAATCATTTTAACATCCTCTCCATTCCATACCCTGAATTGATTTGCCCATGTGGTATCAAAACACCGGTATCGGGGGTGGGAAAACTTAATAGTACTAAAAAATTGCTTTCTTTTACAAATAGAAATCCCCATTTAGTAGCACATCAGTACGTAAGGCTGTAATTCATTAATTTATATATTTTTTACTATTTATTTATTTTGCTTTTACTATTTTGAAGTTTTGTCAGAATGATGTCATTAGAATGATGAACAATTTATTTGTGTGTTCATGTATTAAATCGTATTAAAACTATATTAATTACATCTCTCTTCCCCCTATCTATCTATCTATCTATCTATATATATATATATATATATTATATATATATATATATATATATATATATATATGTATATATATATATATATATATATATATATATATATATATATATATATATATATATATACAGTGCTAGATTTCTAGATATAGAGGTGCCGGAATGGTAACCTTCCGGGGGGGTGTGGGGGGGGATTCCAAATTATTGATAAAGAGAGGTACCTAAAAAGAGGTACCGGAACGCCGTTCCGGCACGTTCCGCCTCAAATCTAGCCTTATATACACTCAAGAGCCAAAACATTATGACCACCTGTCAATAACGAGTTGGCCCACCTATGGCGCGCAACACAGCTTCAACCCGCCTTGGCATGGATGCCACAAGTCCTTGGTAGATGGCCGGAGACAGATTGTACCAGATGTTTAAGCAACGGTCACGCAAATCCGAGATATTGCGAATTGGTGGTCTTTGAACTCTGAGCTGCCGTCCCATGACATCCTAAATGTATTCTATCGGATTGAGATCCGGTGAGTTAGGCGGCCAGGACATTAACTGGAATTCAGCACCATGTTCCTGGAACCACTCCAACACAATTTTAGCCTTGTGACACGGGGCGTTATCCTGTTGGAACATTCCATTTCCAGCTGGAAAAACAGAGGCCATGTAAGGGTGCAACTGGTCCGCAATGATGTTCAGATACCCTGTCGCATTCATGGTCTGCTCTACCACAACCACGGGTCCCAGAGACGCCCAAGAGAACGTCCCCCAAAGCATAATACCGCCACCACCGGCCTGTGTATGACCTACTGTACATTAAGGGAGCAACAGTTCGCCTGGAAGACGGCGTATCCTGACACGGCCAAAGGCGTGATGAATGACAAACCGTGATTCATCTGACCAGGCAACTCTCTCCCACTGATCCATGGACCAGTCGCGATGTTCCCGGGCCCAGCGCAGGTGCAGTTGGCGATGACGCTTGGTCAGCAAAGGCACACGAGTGGGACGTTTGCTGCGTAGCCCTATATCCAACAGTGTCCGCTGAACAGTGTGCTGCGATAGTATTCTACTTGGCCCTGCATTGTATTGGACTGTTAGCTGAGCCACTGTCTGGCTCCGGTTTTGCTTCACCATGCGAGACAGTCACCGACGACCTTTTTCTTTGATAGCGTGTGGACGTCCAACACCATGTCGTCGACTGCTGGTTTCACCGTCATTCATCCACTTTGCATAAGTACTAACAACTGTAGGTCGCGAACAACCCACGAGTCGTGCAGTTTCGGAAATACTTGTTCCGAGCCTTCGAACCATTACAATCTACCCTCTATCAAAGTTATAGAGAATCTATGCTCACTTCTACCCAGACTTGGGTGTATATAATTTGAAGTGGCACTCTATTTGAATTATATACAAACACAGTTTATACATGAAATAATGTTTATTGAATTCGCTGCACATATAATTGGCTTTTACAGCAATAAGCATGCGTACTACTTGTACGGAATGTAAATACAGCTTTTAAGGACAATATATTTTTATACTCACGAACAGTAAGTCAAACCAGCAGTACTGCCATGTAAACTTCTGGCCCGTAAAGCACTAGCGCAGGATAACACCTTTTCAACCTTAACAACAACTCCCTTTTTCCATTAATGACGCTGCGTGGTATTTATACTAAGCGCGTATGCCAAAATTAGCATATCTGAAGCAGCTTCTTTAATTCACTCAAAAGTTCGATTCTTGTGAATCGAATCTTGTGTATACCTTACACTGGCCTCCCTCGAAAAAAAAAATTAGGTAACTGAGGTCTGAACGGCTTCAGTTAACTAATTGAAAACGCGTGCTGGTCTGACTTTTTACATAATGGGTGGCAAAGCCAAAAAACCTTCCACACGTTGTGTGGGGGAAAAACGCCACTACCATTTTACAAAACTAACCCCGAAGGGTCCAGGTGACACCATTACACAGTGGATTTGCAGAGTTGCGGATACTGGGCTGGCCAACTGCGCCCTAAAATATCTATTTTAATTAAAAGTGACAACACAATTGCACAGCATGACATTTCTTGACTGTATCTGCTCTCCCCCAATTTATAATGTACATGTGTTATGATTTGCGAAGTTAGTATGTTAGTTGTTTGTTATCTGTAGTTAGTATGTATTTTTTTTCACTACATGTCCCCTTCAAAAATTTATAAAACAATAGTATGCCGTTTTTTTTTTCAGTGGCTCACTCCTTCCCCTCAAAATGTTTACACAGTATATACAATGGGGAACTTCAAACTAATTTGGTTCGATTTTATTAAAGGGTGGGAGTTAGAATAAGAAAGTTGATACAAGACTTGTTCCTCATGAATGCAGCAACTTCACTGCACCAGTTTGTCCAATCCGTGGAACCTCTCTTGATGGTCGCAGTCCTAGTAAAGGGGTTCGTTGACCGTGTGGGCATCCTTCGTGCAGCAGGTCGTAGGTCCTGAGGCGCTGGTCCGGCTTGACGATGGACAGGAGGTCTCTTGGGAGGAGGCCAACCTTGCTGGGCAGCAGAAATCTTGCGTTCCCTGTACTTATGCAAAGGAGCTTTAAAATTGTCATTCTTCCTTTTTATAACCTTGTGTACCTTATGTGTGCCACGTTCATCCTTAGATGGAGGTTTTGTAGTGCACACTTTACTTTTCTTCGTACTTTTGCTTGTATCGGTATTAGATTTTAATGCAGATTCTATTTTTTGAAACTTATACGCCGCCTTAATTACTACAGTATTAGCAGTTTTAATGCTGGAACCTGAAGGCTCTTTTTCACGTTTTTTATCCCCCTTAACTTTAGTTTTATCCTCTTTTGACGAAAAAGTTTCTTTGAAACTTGCGACATCAGAATCGTTATCATTTAAATTCTTTAACACTGCTTCAGTTTTAGGAAGATTAAGCTTTTCGTACTCGTGAGTTTTATTGCAAACTTTCTCTATAACTTCCGAAGCATCAGCTAAACTACCTACAGTATAACTCTGTGTCAACTTTTCATCCTGATTCTCAGTCTGGTTTTCATGTACTTTATTTAAAACCATATTATCAACGTGGCCTACACAATCCCCATTCGGCTGGAAACTTGAAATAATATCATCACCTAGCAAGTTCCTAATATCGTTTAAAGAATTTTTATTGTCGTCAACTAATAAGTATTCACTAACTTCCGTAACGCATACTTCGTCATCTACTAAATTTCCTTCATTAACAGATGTGTGAATATCATCTAAAATATCAGGTATAGCATCAATAATATCAGGTATAGCATTAATAATATCAGGTATAGCATTAATAGAAGTGTCAGATGATTTATTTTCTAAACCACTAGCATTAGTATCGGCACTATTTTCAGAAATTTGTACTGGAATTACCTCATCATTCCAGCTAGACTCACTTTCTTTATAAGCCACAAAAATACAATGACTTTCACTATTCTCAAAATAATGATTACTGCTCGGACAAAATAATACATTTGACCACACAGTTTCAACAGGTTGAACCATATCATGTGAATCAACTTGCCAGTGCAAGTAAGGTGCTTGCATATTTTCTTTAAGTGCACTAATTTCATTATAACGCCGTGCGCTTCTATTATTTTGCCTGCGGTACTGCTTACGCTGCTGGTTTGAAACTCGCGAAAAATTTTGGCGCGGCTGTATAAAACTTCTCGTACCTGAATGACGGTGAGGGGTAGCGAAGAAATGTCTATTGTCATATTTAGCTAAAGCTTGAAGGAGGGTAACCTTGCTTGTAATTGTTTGATTATCTAAAAAATCTTGAACACTTGGCTTCAAACGTTGGATAACTATTTTTAAGATTATCGCTTCCGTCAACTCTTCTAAATATTCCTCACACTTGGAAATCTTTTCCGTAGCAAAATCTAACGCAGACTGACCTTCACGTTGCCTTAGCGAATAAATTTCCGCTTCAATTTCACTTTGATTAAAGGTCTTTGGAAAAACGCTAAGAAACTGTTGCTTGAATGACGAATAGTCAAAAATCAGATTACTGCTTTTCATACACGTGTACCACTGATATGCACTACCTCTTAAAGCGGCTAGAGCAATTTTAAGTTTATCCCCCTCTGGGGTGCATTGTTGCTGAAAGTAATGCTCAATTTTCTTTAGGAATTGGCTTGAGGGGCCGCCATTGAAGGTGGCTTCGAATGGCGCAATTTGCTGAACCATAATTACCCGAGGAAAATTTCCAGCAGGATTTTGTTCTACAACACTCATTTTTTAAATAGTATATAAGTACTTGCAACAATTTTATCAATATACGTACACAGTACACAGTTTTTAATTTCAATTATGTTCTTCGTTACAAATTTAACGCTAACTACCAGGGTATATATATTTTCGGGCGCCAGTATAGAGATTCTATGCTCACTTCTACCCAGACTTGGGTGTATATAATTTGAAGTGGCACTCTATTTGAATTATATACAAACACAGTTTATACATGAAATAATGTTTATTGAATTCGCTGCACATATAATTGGCTTTTACAGCAATAAGCATGCGTACTACTTGTACGGAATGTAAATACAGCTTTCAAGAACAATATATTTTTATACTCACGAACAGTAAGTCAAACCAGCAGTACTGCCATGTAAACTTCTGGCCCGTAAAGCACTAGCGCAGGATAACACCTTTTCAACCTTAACAACAACTCCCTTTTTCCATTAATGACGCTGCGTGGTATTTATACTAAGCGCGTATGCCAAAATTAGCATATCTGAAGCAGCTTCTTTAATTCACTCAAAAGTTCGATTCTTGTGAATCGAATCTTGTGTATACCTTACAAAGTCGCTTAGATACGCAGCCATTCCCATCACACACAGTAAGTGAAAGAATGATTCTTCAGACTCTCCAGCAGCAGTTAAATACCACTTCCACCTGATCACGTGCCTTCCACGTCATCCAGGCGAGTTCATTGCAAAATGTAGGGGTGGTCATAATGTTTTGGCTCTTGAGTGTATATATATATACATATATATATATATATATATATATATATATATATATATATATTAATTAAAACCAATGCAGTAAACTAAAGCTAGAATACTAGAAATAAACAGTATAGTGTTTATATCTCTGTACAAACAGTGCTAGTATTCTCAAAGACATTAAGAAACCTATATTTCCTTTAAATCAATAATATAGGAAATTTCTAGACTTCTCTAGAAAATTTTAATCCATTGTTTATGGTAACTAACTCCTCGAAATTTTCAAAGAGTTATTTAACGTATAGCTGTTATGGAACTGATTCAGTTGGGTAAGCTGTGCCAGTAAGGTATCCAAGTCAGACATCAATAAGCCCTGTATTTAGTTCTAAGATTCTTACCTTTACAATCATAAGAGTTTTATGGCGTCGACAAACGTATTTTCTATTATTTCTCAATTTTAACTATCATACATCAGTATCTATTTCTTGATTTCAATCAAATATAAAACTTAATTGATTAGTAAGAAATTTTTTTTATTTCCAATGGAAGGCAAATACAAAGAATACAAAAATACAATAGAAAACACAAAAGAACTAAAAATAAAATCAAAATGAGACAACAAAAATGAACATTTGTTCAAACGTATTCTCGCTTTCCATTATCGCTTGAAAATATCTCCAGCACAAAGAGCTAATGAAATGCAGGATGTCCATTTCTCCGGATGAATTGCACGAGGAACAACAGTAAAATGTTTAGAATATGCCTAACTTGAACAAGTGCTTAGTGAGGCAGTCATAGCTTGTGATCAGGCGAAAAGACACCGCACCATTTCAAATTGGGGAGGGGGGCATCTGGGGCAAATCTCATGTTGTCCACCCAGGCTTTACTGCAATTTCCATCAATCCTCTTCCGAATGAAATACAGCCTCATAGTTTTGCTTATGATAATCTCGTGAAATGGTATGGAACTGGTCCATTTGAAATTAGGATGGCTGACGTACCTTTCTTAGCTAAATTATCTACAAACTGCTTACCAGGGATTCCACAATGTGAAGGAATACAGTGTAAAACAATATAGTTAAACAGAATGTAGGAACTTGTATGCATTATCTGAAAATCCAGCTACTAACTTCAATTATCACATGAAAACTTGAAAGTTTTTTAATATTTACCCTTTAGTTAGAATAATGATTTGCAAATTGCTTTTATGCACATTAAATTAGTTATTAAGCAAAGCTAGAAGTTTCTTGAAATTCTGCCACTGTCATGAATATAATGTTAATTGCAAAAAATATTCAAGGAATAGCAACACAAAGGTGTATTATAAACCCGCTAAACATTTGACAAATTGGAAAAAAAATATTGAATCACTGACCCGTTTGCAGTGACTTCGCAATATGCTTTATTGCCTCATTGCAGCAATACACAGGTGTCTAGACTAGTTTCCCTTCTGTGACAATTGATAGCATAGACTTAGTTACAGAGCTATGACAGCATAACTAATTATTCCTTCAGACGTAAAGAGAGTGTTTTGAAACATCCTAGTGTCCGCTCTACGATGGCAATAAATTTAAAAGTACAGATTTCTCACTAGATGACGTTATTGGGTGTTAGCATTTTTGTCCCAATTATTGTGATGAACAGTTCACGGCATCATACAAGGTGTAAGACTACTTATTGACTGTAAAAAGTCCTTAATTACTGAGAATTCATAAGAAGCTGAAATACACTATAGCAGGGGTTCCAAACTGATGGTACGCGATAGTATTTGAGGTGGTATGCAGAAGGGTTCAATAATAATTAAGTACAATTCTTAATTATTAACGTCCATTACGTCCTAGTACGTCCTAGAGTCGAAAGTGGCGCGTGAGTCATCCCTGTCTGTTATTTTTCGAACATAGAAGCTCT
This sequence comes from Dolomedes plantarius, assembly GCA_907164885.2. Classification (NCBI taxonomy): domain Eukaryota; kingdom Metazoa; phylum Arthropoda; class Arachnida; order Araneae; family Dolomedidae; genus Dolomedes; species Dolomedes plantarius. The sequence continues at coordinate 86,501,068 of OU015495.1, forward strand.
AATAAGAAATAATATAAGCGACATCAAATTTCTCACTATGCCACCTGATAAAGACAATTTTAGTGTTGGAAAATTGTATTTCCCATCTGTCAATAACAATCTATATACAGTGGAATCTCGGTCAATCGTTCCCCGAACGATCGTTTTCCCGTATGCATCGTTTATTTCCTCCAGTCCCGAATAAATTCCATAGAAAACAAGCAAAAACAGAACGCATGGATCGTTCCTCGATCCATCGTTTTCCCGCAATATTCGTTCAGAATATCGCAGCTTTACATTAATTTATCGGATCGATCGTCTTTACATAATAACTGAACCTGAAATATAAATGTTTTCATTGAGCTAGAAGGACGCTCTAATTAAAGAATGAGCAGAACATTTGAGATGCACGGTCTCGTATTTTGGTTCTGTCCTGTTTAGTCTGGTTTCGCATAATCGTACCACTCCCATTATTTATTCTTCGTTGGTGTTCCTTAATTTTTTAGCCCCTGAAGTATCCTATATTCAGAAACTCATTCCAAATTCTCCGACTATTCAACATTTCTGTTCTTATCAGCAATGGCTCACAGTCAGCCGACCTCAGCGGTCCCTGCTGTTTTCTGGCTTTTGTCTTGGGATAGAGGCGCCCTGGTGTTTGGTCTAGGGTGTGAAAAGTTTTTGATTGCTGCAGTTCTACACTGGCCGATGAGGGTTTCACCCGGAAGCAGAACTTCCTGGTGGTCTTATGTCGGACCTCATCCAGTGCAATGGAATGGTTCTAGTTACAAACCATTCACGGCTGACGCTTTTTATACTCTCACACAATAACCGATTACAACAGAAAAAATATTGTTTACTTGTGAGAGAAAACCACCAAAAAAACAAACGAAGATTAAATACTTTTATTTGAATTAAAATTCCTGTTTACCTACGTGTATTTATTTTATTATTATTATTATCTTGGATTTCAGTATAACTTTGTAATTTTATCTTCAATTACACTACAGGTATGTATGTATTTGTGTATGTGAGTAAATATATTTTAGGGATATCAAACTTTGAGGACTGTTAATACTTTTTTGTATGTTCCCGCATCTATCGTTTTCCCGCATCCATCGTTTAGTTCCGTCAGTCCCATCGAAAACTATAGATCGAGATTCCACTGTATATATAAAACAGTTCCGCAACTGACTGACTCAATGACTGACATACAACGCACAGACCAAATCACTGGACCTAAAAGGGCTGAAATTTTGCATGGCGATTCTTCTTATAGTGTAGGGGTGCACTAAGAAAGATTTTTGAAAAATTCTTCTTAGATTTTTTTAAATTAAATTTTTTAGCTGTTTTTGTAAATTTTTTAAAGTTTGCATTTAAAATAATAATCTGATGGTTATAAAATTTATATCACGAGAAAGATCATAAAAATTCCTTTAAAATAAAATCTTTCGAATCTTTACCTCCATTTTCTGATTTTTAGTGAATTTTTAAAGATTAATATTTAGAATTTAATTTATTAAATGCTGATCACGTGATTTCTTTTTCTGGTACTTTAAATTAATTTATTGTCACGTCCATAACAACGAAATAGACAAAAATGTTTTTTCTTGCTAATGCGGCAGACGATTGGACATTATCCAAAAAATATTAAAATACAGTAAAAGAAATGTTCCTCAAACTGTACTATATTAACTGTACTATATTCTTTAGAATGTTCTGTTAGATTTAATTTGAATAGTTTCTTCTACATTATTTTGTCTATAAAAATATCCGCTACAATTTTTTTAATAAATATTTTTTTTTACATCAATTGCATACATTGATCGTTGTATTTATTATAAATATATTTATACATATTTTTGGCATTAATTGCATACATTGACCTTTGTATTTAATTTGAATGTGCTCCGTAGAGATGTACGGGGTTTCAGATAGTTACGTATAAATGGCTTTTCTAGTTTTGTAGATTTATTTTCTGTATTTTGCATTATTTATACTTAAATACACTTTGTAGTGTTATTAATATGTGTATAGAATTTATTTGACCCCACTCTTCAAAAAGTTATAACTCAACCAGTGGTACGCTACCACCCCACAAAGTTCTTAACTGGTACTCATGTATAAAAAAGGTTGGGAATCACTGCACTCTACTATTAAGTCTTGCGAGGAAAGTGATTTAGAGTAAGACTTATTAGGGGGGTATGGAATTTGTCAATAACGTTCGTTTCGTTACCAGAAGATACGAAATTTTATTCAGACTTGACTTCAGGTCGATAAACGGATATTATATAACAGAAAACATGTTTCATAATCAATAATTGAAAAATATATATTTTTAATTACTACTAATACATAATGTTCATAGAAAATTTATGACGAAATCAATGCTTCATAACACATTTATGTACACACGTTATTAAACCAACTGTTTAAAAATTTCTTCATTAACACAATTAGACTTCTAAATTTAATAATTATGATTAATTGTATTCCTTCTTAAATACTAGTTAAAGCAAAGCCACTAATATATCAAAGCAGTTCAAATACGTTGGGGAAAAATTTATTTGTTTTATAATCTCTTTTAGATATTTAATTTTCTAAAAGTAATTCATTTAACATTTGCAATTACTTTAGTTCACTGAAGGTTTATATTCCACAAATCAGTTAAAATTGCAAACGCCAGACTATTAATCTAAAAATTATATTTTTCTTATTATGAAGTGCATAAAATTCTAAGAATCAGCATTTCCTAATAAACTACTCAAGAAATAAATTTCTTCTTCGCGCGCATGAAGCGAACTATATATCATTTCTTAGCCACTTCAAATTATTAATCACAATTACTTACAGTCTCCTATAATGCACTTTGTTTAATGCTAACATATGTTATTTTGCAAAACTGTATCAGTTAACTCTTCTGTAATGCTTAGAATTAACTCGAGGTAATTACAGAGCTTTTTACGCTGTCGTTAAAGCTTATAAGTACATATGTTTTGGATGCTCCTCACGCATTAATCGGATATTTAACACGCAGATCACGCCTGTTTTCACGGGGAGGGGGGCAGAGATCAATTTAAGGGAGATTAATGAATGCGCCACCCTGATTAATACAATTTAATTCTACAAGTCTTTGATGATGACACGATGGTGAGCATGCATGAGGTGTGGTTGAATCATGTAAGATTAATTTCGGATAAAAGCTAAAAATCGAAGGATGAATCTAATCGGCTGTAATTGCATTTGCTTAGTTTTCAGCTTTGTTTAAATAGCAAGTAATGCAGCACTCCGAATTTTCATTTCCTTATTCAATTTAGGTTTTTATGCTTCCTGCCTGACATAGAGGAATGCGGTGGGGTAGAATAATGATTACTGAATGATTGCTCACATGTTTAGAAACGTTATTACTTTTAACATTTTTAAACGTTTAATTACGAATATTTTAAAACTAATTTAAAAGTCCAGGAATTAAAATGTCTCTTCTTTTATCTAACAATTGCAGATCAAGAAACTATAAAATATGTTTTTTATTCACAATATTTTTATATTATCCCCCCATCACGAAGAACAAGTGTTGCCGATTTTAGACTTGCCACGGGACACGATTGTTTGCCTAAATACCTTTTTAGGTTAGGTATTCTCGAAAGCCCAGACTGTACTCTTTGTGGTATGGAAGTACCTATGGATGCACAGTATTTGCTACTGTGCTACGCGTTATCAAGCAAATGTCTTTATAGCAGATATTGGGAAGCCAGGTAACTGATGAGGAAGAATGGATATCAGCCAAATTAGACTGTAGTTTCTGCTCTAAGATTTCTATATGCAATTTTGTATTGTGTTTTGGTCCTTCTGTTTGCTTGTTCTAATTTAGTGGCATATAACAGTGTATAGATGTAGGTCAAAGTGCTATTGTTTTAAGGGGACTCACTACCCTTAAATCTTTAATGCATTCGATTTTTTGAAAAAAATACATGTTAAAGCCTGATCATTTCTGAACAAAATAAAACAAACCGCATAAAAACATTCCGCTTAGTTCCGGAGATATTGATATTCTAAATATTTAATTACTGATCAAATTTATGGTAAGAAAAATTTTAAACTCATTTTCTCAAAATGCAATTTTGCATCATTCCGCAACTGATATCTCAAAAACTATGAAACATAATGCCATGAAATTTTTATCACTGCATAACCATGTTATTTTATTGCGTCTGAACTAGAGTCTGAACTAGAGCAATCACTGCACATTTTGTTATTTTTTCAGGGGTAAATTAGTGCTAAAATTTAAGGAAATTTTAAGTATATTTTAAGCAGCTTTAAAAAAATTTAAAAAATATTTTAATGTTGAATGTTTTATGTTCAATTGTATTTTGAATTATTTATTTTAAATACTATAAAACGGGAATTATACATTTAAGAGTAAAATTAATTTCATACTTCTGCGCTCAAACCAGTATACAATAAAAATGCTTAAAAAACAAGGTAAATCTAAAGAATTAAAAAAAAATTATTTAAAATTATTTTGAGAGTTGAAAATTTCTTTATTAAAATAAATATATCAATTTATCATAAGCATAAAATTTGGAAAAATTGGGAGTAAATTGAAATTGTTACATAGTGTCAAAAAGTATGAAAATATGCTTTATTTCCTCGACTTAAGTTTATTTTTATTTTCCTCGACTTAAATTTATTTCCACGACTTTTGGAGTCTTGAGTCTCCTTAATTAAAAATAAATATTTCTGTAAATATATGCAGTAAATGAATATATAGAATAAGGAAAAGCAACCATATATTGTAGAAAAACAAACATTATATTTAATTTAGAAAATCAACAATAAGGTATCAAGTAATAGTTTTGTGTATTTTATATTTAAATTAAATAATATTAAAAGAAAGACAAATAGTTAAAACGATCCATTTTCTCTCTATAAATATCCTGTTCCCTTTAAACATTTCTTTACTAAATCCTTTCCGCTGTAACAAGCAAACAAGAAAAATCACTAATGTTAACAATTATTTATAAATTGAAATAATTTTTCCTCATCACTCATTCTCTTTTGATGATTGTATGGCTTGGAGTGCGTACGTAAATTAAACGGGATCGTATAACAACTTATAACCTTCTGACCAATGTCATTAAATTTTCACATATGTTGTTCGAGATATAAAATTAATCTCTAGAGCTGTCTTTCTAATATGATTTTTCATAATGATTCTGCGTATTTAAAGGAGAAAAAAATTATGTTTAATTATGTTTAATGCTGCTGTGTACTAACCCCTATTGGATTCGCTCACCTCAATGTTTACCTATGGAGAAAAATTGGTTCACGGATTGCCGACTTGGATTTAAAGATTTTTTTTAAATGTACTCCGTAAAAGAGAAAGAAACTTTACACCTTGGGAATAGTTTTCAACAAAAATGCAAAAAAAAAAAAATTAAATTTAAATTATTCGGGGGAAAAATCTTCTGTAGAGGAATTTAAACGCTTTTAAATTCTTTTGGGGAAGAAATTTATAAAATTAATCCTCTTGCAAGGTGCAGAAAACTTCAGGCTATCTAAAAATACCATTTTTATTGGATAATCATCATTTATGTATCTGTAAATAGTTCAAAAATATTTTTCCATAAGTTAACATTGAGGTAAACGAATCCAATAGGGTTAGTACACAGCACCCTTAAATATTCCATTGCTGTAAATTGCGATATTTTATATGTAAGGAGATATCCCAATGCTGGATAAATCACAGTACACCTCAAAACCTTGTGACTTGCTTAGTTGCATATAGCAAGGGCAAACTATTCATTACTGCCCAAAAAGAGATTTCATAGATGAACCTTGATGTTCTAACTGATAGAATGCCTCTTACAATTACAACTTCACCAACTAAGATTTCACGAAAAAGAAATGAGTTTAATGCTAGCATTTATCCCTGTGGGGTGTGATCTCATGATCTTAATTCAGTGGACTGTAGGAAATTCAGTCGATGCGAAGAAACGCAGAAACAGTCGTTTCATTTTTAATACGTAACAAAGTCTGACATTATCTACAGTGGCTCCCAAAAGTGTTTGTACACTTACGATTTTCAATGAAATAGGGGTCTATCCATTAATTAAAATGAATATTTCAGAATGGGTATTTAATAATAAGATCTATAATCTATTCTTAACAAAACGACATGAAATATTTTGAAAACATAGTAAAACTTTATTTTTAAGAAACCAGTAATCAAAAAGTAACAAAAACTTTATCTCACAAAAGTCATCGTAAACTGAAATATTTTCGGATAAATTCATAATTAAAATTATCGTCTGGCGCTTTATTTTCATTTTTGAATTGTGGTGACATTTAAAATATCGTTTGGCTTTAATTTTTTCTTGCCTACTCCTAATATTCTATTTATTACTTAAAAATGGCTCGTAGTCGTAAAGAAACAACAAACAGCATTCAAAAATTGATTATTTTTCATCATAGCAGTGATAAATCAGTTCGGAATATAGCTAAATTACTTAATTTATCCCATTCTACTGTGCAGTATGTGAAAAAACGCTTTAAAGAAGAAAATTGGATCGAAAACAAGGTAAGAAAAGGCCATCCGGCAAAGTTAACAAAACGTGATCAGAGATTTATAATTAGAAAATTTGTGAAAAATTCACGTTTGAGTGCTGTAAAAGTTTCTGCAGAATTCAATGAAACATTTTCTACTTCTATTTCACTTGAAATTTTTTGACGAATTCTCAGAACAGCTGGATTACATGGGCGTTCTGCCCATAGAAATTTTTTTGTGAGTGAGAAAAACAGAAAGTTTAGGCTTCCCTTCGGACTATCAATGATAAATAAGCCCCAAACCTATTGGAATAATGTCTAATTTGCAGATGAATATTTTTGGTTCTGATGGGCGTATAATTGTATGGGGAAGAAAAAAATGAGGAACTTAATCCCAAGAACTTGGTAGGAACAGTTAAGCATGCCGGTGGAGGTATCCTTGTGTGGGGGTGCATGTCAGCATCAGGACTAGGAAATTTGGTATTTATTGGTGGCATAATGAATCATGCTGTTTTTATAAATATTTTAAGACACAATTTTAAATTATCAGCTCAAAATTTGGGTATCGGAAACAACTTTGTCTTTTATCAAGATAACGATCCTAAGCACACGGCTCTCATCGTTCGCATCTGGTGTCTCTATAAATGTCCACAAGTTTTGAAAACACCACCTCAATAGCCAGATTTAAACCCAATAGAACATATTTGGAGAGAACTGGAGGTTCGAGTACGAAAACCCGACATTCACACGAAAAGCGAACTAAAAACAATTATGATGGAAGAATGGATGAACATTGATGCAAAACTTACAAAAGAACTAAAGCAATCTATTCCCAGACGTTTAAAAGCCGTTGCGGATGCTAAAGGATATCCTACTGAATATTAATTTAACGAAAAATTAGAATATTTAGTAATATGTAGAGATTTTATACAAGTGTACTATGACTTTTGTGAGATAAAGTTTTTGTTACTTTTGGATTATTGGTTTCTTAAAAATAAAGTTTTGCTATGTTTTCAAAATATTTCATGTAGTTTTGTTAAAAATAGATTATAGATCTTATTATTAAATACCCATTCTGAAATATTCATTTTAATCAATGGATAGACCCCTATTTCATTGAAAATCGTAAGTGTACGAACAGTTTTGGGAGCCACTGTATATATAAAAAACAGTTCCGTAACTGACTCACTGACTAACTCACTGACATAATCCTTGGACCTAAAGGCCTGAAATTTTGCATGGCGATTCGTCTTATAGTGTAGGGGTGCACTGAGAAAGATTTTTGAAAAATCCTTCTTAGATTTTTTAAATTAAATTTTTAGGCTCTTTTAGTAACTTTTTTTAAGTTTTTATTTAAAATAATAACTTGAGGGTTAAAAATTTATATCACGAGAAAGATCATAAAAACTCCTATAAAATGAAATCTTTTTCGAATCTTTTCCTCCATTTTCTGATTTTTGGTGAATTTTTAAAGATTAATTTTTAGAATTTAATTCATTAAATGCTGATCACATGATTTCTTTTTCTGGTACTTTAAATAAATTTATCGTCACGTCATAACAACGAAGTAGACAAAAAAATATTTTTACTTTCTTGATAATGCGGCAGACGATTGGACATTATCTAAAAAAAAATTAAAATTCAGTAAAAGAAATGTTCCTCAAACTGTACTATATTAACTGTACTATGTACTATGAGATCTAATTTGAATATTTTCTTCTGCATTGTTTTGTCTATAAAATATCAATTGCGATTTTTTTATAAATGTATTTTTTTACATCAACTGTATACATTGATCGTCGTATTTATTATATATATATATATATATATTTATTTATTTATTTATTTATTTGGCATTAATTGCATACATTGACCGTTGTATTTAATTTGAATGTACTCCGTAGCGAAGTGCGGGTTTTCAGCTAGTATATATATAAAACAGTTCCGTAACTGACTTACTGACTGACTCACTGACAGACTGGCATACAACGCACAGACCAAACCGCTGGACCTAAAGGGCTGAAATTTTGCATGGCGATTCTTCTTATAGTGTAGGGGTGCACTAAGAGAGATTTTTTAAAAATTCTTCTTAGATTTTTTAAATTAAATTTTTAAGCTGTTTTAGTAACTTTTTCTAAATTTGCATTTAAAATAATAATTTGAGAGTTATAAAATTTATATCACAAGAAAGATCATAAAAATTCCTTTAAAATGAAATCTTTTTCGAATCTTTACATCAGCTTTCGGATTTTTGGTGAATTTTTAAATATTCATTTTTAGAATTAAATTTATTAAATGCTGATCACGTGATTTCTTTTTCTGGTACTTTGAATAAATTTATCGTCACGTGCATAACAACTAAATAGACAAGAAAAATAATTTTTTTCTTGCTACTGCGGCAGACGATTGGACATTATCCAAAAAATATTAAAATACAATAAAAGATATTATGTTCCTCAAACTGTATTATATTAACTGTACTATATTCTTTAGTATGTCCTATCAGATTTAATTTGAATATCTTTCTCTGCATTATTTTGTCTATAAAAATATTCTTTACGATTTTTTTCTAAATATATTTTCCCGTTTTTTTACATCAATTGTATACATTGACCGTCGTAATTATTATCTCTCTCTCTCTCTCTCTCTCTCTCTCTCTCTCTCTCTCTCTCTCTCTATATATATATATATATATATATATATATATATATATATATATATATATATATATATATATATATATATATATATATATATATATATATATATATATATATATATATATATATATATATACATATATATATATATATATATATATATATATATATATATATATATATATATATATATATATATATATATATATCTATATATATATATATATATATATATTTGGCATTAATTGCATACATTGACCGTTTTATTTAATTTGAATGTACTCCGAAGCGAAGTGCGGGTTTTCAGCTAGTAAGTATTAATATGCAGAGTAACAAAACAAGACTTCGCTATTACTACTGTAAGAGCGTGCCTAGCGGCAAAAATGCGTGCTCATTTCGAACTGTCGAAAAGCAAAAAACATGCATAGAACGTGCGTTCGCACTCTTCGCGGTTGCGAAGAACAAACATGCAAATATAGATGAAATTGCTAATCTTCATTTCAAGATAGATCACGGTTATATGAACCGAACAATCCCGGTTTAATGACTGTATCCGTTTATGTATGTTTAATTCATGAAATTTCAAATACCTCTGTAAAACGCTTATACTTAGAAGCTTTTAATTCAAAGTCCTACTTAATTATTACTTGTTATGATAAATTATGCTATCTATAAATTCTGATTCAAGATCCAAAACATACGTAAAATTATCTCTCACTTTGAATAAAGTTATATTATCTCCTTAGACAATCTGAACTCCTATTAGACCGAGATGTTCACCATGACTTTTGCAACCATTTATACACACAAGTACACACACACACTATATATATATATATATATATATATATATATATATATATATACAGAGGCTGTTCACACATTTTTTAGACGATGTATATTGTATTCACAAAACTAAATTACATAAAACTCTTGTGTTTTAAATGTTCTGTTTGACATCCCTTATTCTGAACTATCTTCCGACACCGCAATTTCCAGGATAATAATGCCTTTTGAAGTGTCAGAAGAGGTATTCTATCCCATTCCTCCTGAACAGCTTTCCAGAGTCCTGTAAGGGTTTTGAGACGACGTTTGGATAATGCAGATTTTAAAAGTCCGAAAGCACAAAAATCCATAGGTGATACATCGGGAGATTTAGTAGGGATATCAGTGAAGGGTATGGACTTGATACCAGTTTTTTGTTCCATTTCTTTTAGGAAATTTACAGTGGATTTTGATGTGTGACTGCTAGCTTTGTCCTGATGGAGTCTCACAGATTGATGGCACTGTGGGTAAAGCGATGGTATTTCATTCAGAAAAATTGGCGATAAAATATGGTCCTGATAGTATTTGGAGTTAATCTTGACATTTTTTCCCACTCTCTTTATTTTTAACTTGCCATTATAAGAAAAATCAGCAACAATCATGAATCCCTTAGAAAAACTTTCTTTCGATTCTTTGAACCACGTACTTAATTTTTTTTCTCCCCTTTTATGATAATAAATGGCTCTTTTTTTGTTGCAATCATTTAAATTCACCCATGATTCATCTATTGTGACAATTGTTTTCCATTTTTCTTTGGATAAGTGTTTCTCATATAGAATTCTGCAGCGTGTTCTGCGTTCAGCGATATGATTTGGAAGAAGACAATGCACATTGCGTTTTTTCGCTTTCTTAAGATTTAAATCAACGTTTATCATTTTGTTTACAGTGGACACCGGTCATTTTAATGATTTTACAACTGTACTTTGACTAGGGGGATTTTCTTTTAATATTAAACAACGTACCTTTGCAATAGTCGAAGATGTCCGTTTTTTCCTTGGATACTTGTTTGGAATTTTTGTCCCACTTGAGGCTCCGATTTGACGTTTTTTTCCTTTCTTGTTGACGATATTACCTATCGACGCTTTAGATATCACAAAACCATGACTCTCACATCGTTTTTGGATATCGGAGCATGCATATTTCTCTTCGGAAAGAGCATAAATGTAGCCTTCGAACCACTGCTTTGTTAAGAACGCCATTTTGAATAAAAACAAAACTTTCAAGCCGCAGACGATAATTTTGACTTTTAAAACCATAGTACAATTGCAATTATTTCTTTTGCAGCAAACGATTTTTTATTACCGCTTACCAAAATCGTCTAAAAAATGTACGAACAGTCTCTGTATATCTAATATATAAAAATGAATGTTTGTCTATCTGTAATTGTATAGAAATCCACAGTTTAGGAGCAACGATCGTGGAATTTTACATACAGGCGTCTTTAAAAACAGCCGAGGGTCTGAAGAACTTAAAAAATCGAAATTAATTACCGTTGATTTTTAATTAATAAAAAACCAACAATTTTGAAACTAAATGTAAGCTGTTACACTTTGTGGAATCACCCCTCTGAATATGGCATCCACGTTAGGGTTAGTTGGCAAACAGCGAGCGAAAAGATAAAAATAAATAAAATCAAAAAGTTTCAAGTTATATATCAAACCAGAATAATAAATGAAAATAATAATCTTTCAAGTCAGATTTTATACTTTAAAATTTATACTTTAAGACATTTCGATTAACGATCGTCGTTTTTTTTCGCCGCGTTATTTTGTAAACAAACGTTCTCTGTTGCCATTTTCATTTCAGACATTTCTTATTATTTCAAGTGACTCTAAAGTGGGCGTGGCATTTTTTCCACTAGCTTGAAAAATCAGAATGATATTGAATTATTTAATTTTTTTTGCTCATCAGACGACAGTAGCAGCGAGTGGCAGTAGTTACACAAGTTGGACTCTGAAACATTGTTTTGCTGTTTCCTAAAAGAAGCAATAATCCGTTTGGAATCTTTATAGATTTGTATTTTTTTCTTGCATTCTTTTATGATTTATGTATTTTTGCTTTTCATATGCTTAATTTTCATACGTTTTTAGAATTCATACTTTTCATATGCTTAATTTTCATACGCTTTTTAATTTTATCTGTATAACACTTAGATATACATTTGTGTATGTATAATTTGATGTTATATATACTGCTATATATACATTTGTGTATGTTTAATTATTATAATTAATAGATTTATAATTTTTCTAGCATTCTTTTATTTATATATTTATGCTTTACATATGCTTAGTTTTCATACGCTTTTTTTTTGCTTTTTTCATATGCTATTTCATTTACGCATTATTCATCGGAAGTTCTGAAGCAGCATTATTTTCATATGCTTTTCATATTCTCTTTATAACATAATTTTGATTAACCCTTCAAAAAATAAAGGATGATAAAATTTAAATTTTAAATTATTTTATTTTAAATTTATACATTTGTGTATGTTTAATTATTGTAATTAATAGATTTATAATTTTTTTAGCATTCTTTTTATTTATATATTTATGCTTTACATATGCTTAGTTTTCATACGCTGTTTTTGCTTTTTTCATATGCTATTTCATTTAAACATTATTCATCGGAAGTTCTGAAGCAGCGTTATTTTCATATGCTTTTTCATATTATCTTTTTAACATAATTTTGATTAACGCTTCAAAAATTAAGGATGATAAAATTAAAATTTTAAATTATATTATTTATAATTTATACATTTGTGTATGTTTAGTTATCGTAATTAATAGATTTGCATTTTTTTCATGCATTTTTTTTCATTTATATATTTATGCTTTTCAGTTACGCATTATTCATATTATTATTATATTCATAATATAGTCTGGATTCGCCCACTTTGCACTTAAAATTGAAAAAATAAAATACCACCCAAAAAAAGGGCTAGATTTGGTGGGAAAAAAAATTCCCCAAGGAATAGAAGATTATTGGCCTATCAACAAGCTTCTCGGAATGTGGAATCTGAAGAACACAGATTTCGAAGGCTGGAAGCTGATCGCATAGCTCATGCTGTTGCGAGAGCTGAAGAATCTCAGGAAGAAAGAAATGCAAGGCTGGAAGCTGAAAGAACAAGAGAAGTTTCTGCAAGATCTACCAGTTTAGAATTACAAGGTGCAGCTTTTGTTCACAATCCAGTAAGTGCAGCGGCTATTTCAGAAAAGTTTGTCATTGGAAGGATGGAACATGCCTGCCCTCATTGTGATGCTCTGAAGTGGAGGGGCGAAACTAAAGGCATGTGTTGCTGCAATGGAAAAGTAAGTCTGCCTGTACTTCAAACACCTCCAGAACCACTTAAGTCACTTATGGCCAATGAAACGGATGCATCTAAGCATTTTCTTCAGAACATTAGACTGTACAACTCTGCTATTCAAATGACTTCATTTGGCTCAAGCAGCATTGTTGCTGAACGTGGATTTATGCCGACATTCAAAGTTCAAGGGCAGGTTTATCATAGAATTGGAGCCATGTTACCCCTAGAAAATGAGGAGCACCAATTTCTTCAAATATATTTTGTGGGAGATGAACGGAAACAGGCAGAGCATCGTTGCACCACCATTTCGGGAACACGTGAGGATATTATCTTGTAGTTACAGTCTTTTTTGGATAGGTATAATAATTATGTACGAAGTTTCAAAACTGCACTGGATCGTATGCCGATAGATGATTACAGGTTAGTCATTCGAGCTGACAGGACACCGGCTGGAGAGCACGAGCGACGTTTCAATGCCCCAGTTATAAATGAGGTGGCAGTTGTTATTAGTGGTAATGAATTTAATCAGAGGGACATAGTTTTGCAGAAAAAAGACAATCGCCTTCAACGTGTATGTGAAACACATAGATCATATGATGCTTTGCAATATCCGCTTATCTTTTGGCAGGGAGAAGATGGATACCATTTTGAAATCAAGCAAGTTGATCCAACAACATTGATGCCTTCAGCTAAAAAAGTAGTCGCTATGAATTTTTATTCTTATAGGTTGATGGTGCGAGAAAATTATTTCAACCTTATTTTGCGTTGTCGCCGACTTTTCCTTCAATTTGTTGTAGACATGTTCGCAAAAATAGAAAGTGAACGACTTTTGTATGTCAAACTCAACCAGAAGAAGCTCCGTGCAGATGAGTACATCCATCTTCGAGATGCTATGAACAATGATGCTAATTCTAGAGAAGTAGGTCAATTGGTTATTTTGCCCTCAACTTTCATTGGAAGTCCACTTCACATGCACGAATACACACAGGATGCTATGACGTATGTTAGAAATTATGGGCGACCTGACCTCTTCATAACTTTTACTTGCAATTCCAGTTGGAATGAAATTCAGGCAGAACTGATGGAAGGGCAGAAACAATATGATCGGCATGATTTGACGGCTAGAGCATTTCACCGGAGGCTTATACATTTCATGAATTCCATTAGAAAATTTCACATCTTCGGTCAAGTCCGTGCTTGGATGTACACTATTGAGTGGCAGAAGAGAGGTTTGCCTCATGCACATATTTTGGTGTGGCTCAAAAACAAGATTGTGTCGAGTGACGTTGATAAAATTATATCAGCTGAAATTCCAGATCCCCAAGAAGATTCCATCCTCTTTGAAGTCATTGTGAAAAATATGATTCATGGACCTTAAGGAACAATCAATCCTACTTCTCCATGCATGAAAGAAGGCAAGTGTACAAAGAATTATCCAAGGAAACTCATTAAGGAAACTCAGACTGGAATGGATGGTTATCCCCTATACAGAAGGAGAAGTCCTGAAGATGGTGGAAAAGTTACGAAGATCAAGGTAAAAGTTGGAAATTCCTACAGAGAGTTTGAAATTGACAACAAGTGGGTTGTCCCTTACTGTCCTCTATTGTCAAGGTTATTTCAGGCACACATTAATGTTGAATACTGCAGCTCCGTCAAGTCCATTAAATACATCTGCAAATATGTCAATAAGGGTAGCGATCAAGCTGTTTTTCCTTTTCAGGAAGACGGATCTGTTATCAATGAGATTGAAAAGTACCAAATGGGCAGGTACATTAGCAGCAATGAAGCAGTTTGGAGAATTTTTAGTTTCCCAATTCATGAAAGGTTCCCTTCAGTTTTTCACCTCAATTTACACCTGGAAAATGGGCAGCGTGTCTATTTCACTGAAGAAAATTTAGAAGAGAGGATTATGCATCCACCAAAAACAACATTGACTGCTTTCTTCGAACTGTGTCAAAATGATGATTTTGCAAGGACCCTGGTATACTGTGAGTTGCCAAAATATTAGACATGGGATGCTAATCAAAAAGTTTTTATGCGCAGAAAACAGGGAGTTGCAGTAGATGGTCATCCTGGTATCAGAGCAACAGAAAATCTTGGCCGTGTTTACACAGTACATCCAACAAATTTTGAATGCTTTTATCTCCGAATTTTGCTTCACACCGTTACAGGTCCTACTTCCTTTGAAAACCTTAGGACTGTTGATGGGGAAATTTGTGATACTTTTCGGGATGCCTGCTTAAGGCGAGGTTTGTTGGAGGATGATGCACATTGGGATGCTACTATGTTTGAGGCTGCTGCGACTAAATCACCAAAAAACCTGAGGATTTTATTTGCAATCATAATCGTTAATTGTGGAGTTGCAGATCCCATGAAATTATGGAATGCATACAAAGAGAGTCTTTCTGAAGACATACGTCTCCAAGCTCAAATGATGATTTCTAGTGAAAATGTTGAATTTACTCCTGCAATATTCAATCAAGCTCTCATCCTTATTGAAGACAAGGTTTTAGAAATGATAGGCAAAAGAATCCAAGACATAGGCCTTCCTACTCCCGACAGAAATCCTAATACGCTCACTACAGAGATGACTAGAGAGACATCATACAGCATTGAAGAATTGAGAAGTTACATATCACAGAATAAACCGCTTTTGACCGATGATCAAAGAGCTGCTTACAATACCATCTTGGAAGAAATACCAAAAAATAGGGAGAAGATTTTTTTCTAGATGCACCAGGAGAAACAGGTAAGACATTTCTCATCAAGTTGTTACTTGCAAAAATTGGAGAAAATTCCAAAGTAGCTATTGCTGTGGCCTCTTCGGGAATTGCTGCAACTTTGCTCCCTGGGGGGAGAACAGCACATTCAGCTTTCAAGTTACCGCTTAATCTGGCCCGAAGTGAAAATTCTATCTGCAATATACCTAAACGAACAGAAAAAGCTCAGGTTCTACAGGAAAGTCAAGTCATTGTATGGGATGAATGTACCATGTCCCACAAGAATGCTTTTCAGGCCCTCAATCAAACGCTTCAATTTTTAAGAGGCAATGATTTACTCATGGGGGGAGTCACCGTTGTATTGGCTGGAGATTTCCGACAAACATTGCCTGTCATTCCAAAAGGAACAATGGCGGATGAAACTAATGCATGCCTTAAATCATCACATCTTTGGAGGCATGTTCACACTTTAAGACTTACTACAAATATGAGAGTTCATCTGTATGGTAACACATTGGACGGTCAGTTTGCTGACCATTTGTTAAATATTGGAAATGGATTAATACAACTTCATCCAGTAACTGGTCTCTTCAAACTCGGAGAAACATTTTGCAATACAGTAGTGTCTGTTGATGAACTCAAAGCAAAAGTATTTCCAAATATTCAACAACATTTTACAGACCATAAGTGGCTTTGCGAACGTGCGATTCTTGCACCAAAAAATGATAGTGTAAACAACATCAACTTGAAGATTCAAGAAGAGTTGCCTGGAGAAGCTGTATTGTACAAATCAATAGATACCGTTGTTGAAGAAAATGAGGCTGTGCACTACCCTACTGAATTTTTAAACTCTTTAGAACCTCCCGGAATGCCACCGCATAATTTGGTACTGAAGACTGGATCACCAATTATGCTTCTCAGAAATTTAAATCCCCCAAGACTTTGCAACGACACAAGATTAGTGGTTAAGCAGCTCCATCCTCATGTTATTGAAGCAAAAATTTTGACAGGTTGCGCCAAAGGTGAGGATGCTTTCATTCCACGCATACCCCTCATTCCATCAGATATGCCCTTTCAATTCAGGTGCCTACAATTTCCAGTTCGTTATAGCTTTTGCAATGTCCATCAATAAAGCCCAAGGACAGTCTTTACATGTAGCTGGAGTCAACTTGGAATCACCTTGCTTTTCTCATGGACAGTTTTACGTTGCGTGCTCTAGAGTTGGATCTTCAAAAAATTTGTATGTATTTGCTCCAAATCAAGAAACGAGAAACATAGTCTATGAAGCTGCTTTGAGGTAATATGGGGATCAGTTTAACTGAACAGAGAGTTAAAATAATAATTAACTAATAAGTAATTTAATTAATTAGTTAATTATTAATTTAACTGGAGTTTATTATGTAGAGAATGGTTCTATTATTGTAACAGAATCTTGCATTTATGGAGATATTTTTTTATGGAGACATTTATTATGGAGATATTTTTTTATGGAGACATTTATTATGGAGATTTTTATTATGCAGATATTTATTGCTACAGAATCTTGCATTTATGGTGCATGGAGCCCTTAATTGCAGATTTCTATTAATTTTTTAGTTTGTTAGTGCCTTCTACTTCTACTTTAACTTTTTTTTCTACAGAATCTTGCATTTATGGTGCGTGGAGCCCTTAATTGCAGATTTCTATTAATTTTTTCGTTTGTCAGTGCATTCTAGCTATACTTTAAAACTTTAATTTTTTTGCTACAGAATCTTGCATTTATGGTGCGTGGAGCCCTTAATTGCAGATTTCTATCAATTTTTTCGTTTTTCAGTGCATTCTAGCTATACTTTAATACTTTAATTTTTTTTTGCTACAGAATCTTGCATTTATGGTGCGTGGAGTCCTAATTGCAGATTTCTATTAATTTTTTGGTTTGTCAATACCTTGAACCTATACTTTAATACTTTAATTTTTTTGCTACAGAATCTTGCATTTATGGTGCGTGGAGCCCTTAATTGCAGATTTCTTTTAATTTTTTCGTTTGTCAGACCTAATTGCCTTAAGTTGATGAGTCTGAATAAATTCTACAAAATTAAACAAGGAAACATATCCCTACTGGGGAATCCTCGCCTTGCATATTTCGCAAAAGGAGGATAAGGCGCCTTTGCTGTACGCCTAGCGTGGTGTGGAAATCAGCAATGTATTAATTTAAAACCTCTTTTCTAAGGATTCTAGGTATTTTTTCTACCATGACGAACTTCACGCAATCGTATGATGGGAGCGGGTCCCTAAACCGACCGGCTAGACGGGCGAAGCACGACCAAGTAAATTTGACATTTTTACTTTTCAGATTTTAGTGCTACAATGATGAAAGGCTGAAATTCTGAGATGTGTATAATATTTCACATATATTTTTTCTATGTTATTTATACTGTGTTAATTTTTAAATTGATTTTGGTTAACAAACATTCTTAAAATCCCGGGCATCGCCGGGTACTTCAGCTAGTATATATATATATATATATATATATATATATATATATATATATATATACAGTTAGCTCTCTGTTTAACGACTTTCAAGGGGCCGTGAAATATCGTCCTTAAGTAGAGATCACCCTTAAACAGAATTTGTGAAAAAATTACATTTTCCATAACGTCGGAGGGGCCGGGACTGGGAAATATCGTCTTCAAATAGAGATCGTCGTTAAGTAGAGCGTCGTTAAACAGAGAGCCAACTGTATATGTATGTATATGCATATGTAACTATCATTCACATGTGTAAACAGAAAAATTATGAAGAGTTAAGAAATTTATCAAAATTTACTATCTACCACTCCACAATATAGAAATTTACTACATCGGATTAAAAATCCTTTTATAGGTATAGCAATTAATATTTTTAATATTCTTTAATTAAATGTTATAATTTTGTAGACTGTTTGTCTTAGATTAAATTTACTTTAGTGCAGTAATGGTGAGGGTAAACAAATTTATCTAAAGAGATCCCAGTTGCGTACAAAATATCTTTCAAACAAGTTAAATCCTGACAGGAAGTTTGGTGGTAATTCTACACATAAAGAGAGATGAACCATTTTAACTTGTATGCCGGAGACAATCTTTAAATGCGCATCCTTTCATTTGTCAGAGGAAATCCTCTGCTAATGGATTGGCAAACAATTAAATTCAATACATTTTTCTTCTTTGCGTTATAATGTTACCGTTAAAGATAGGGAGATATACATATGCACAGGGAATCGGACGAAATATTCATCCTCACATCGTTTAAGTAATTTTTCTAACGTGATACAGACTGCATTTTGAGTGCAGTAATGTTTGTTGCAAAACAGTAATCAGTAGTTTTAAAACATATCATCATGTTAATACACAGTTCGCTCCATTTGTCATCTATACTTTCTTTCAAATATGATCAACACCTTTTTAAGTAATTACATTTGAATGCTAGTGTGTAAACAAATGATAGGTAAATAGAACTCAGTATGTTTATACCTCAAATTATATAGTGTTTTAGGTATCTTTGATTTGTTTTTATATGATGAGTTTTGGTGGTCTTTTAACACTTTTGTGTGTACACTTAATAGATCATATTAATGTCGGTAGTGCGAAAATTTCATTGAGGCATTTCTAAATTGTAGAAATTTTATCTCATTGCTGAATGCATGACTGAATACGCTTAAGGCTGCTGTGTACTAAGTGCCTGATCACATAGATTCCGTCAGCGTCAGAGTTACTCGTATTGACATATTTTAAGCCAAACACAGACCATAACAATTTCGTAGCTAATCGTTTAGAGATTTGTAATTGGTTAAATATATTTCAATACGAGTAACGTTGACGCTAACGGATTGTATGGGAACAGATCTTAACCCTAGTGGATTCGCTCACCTCATCGTTAACCTATAGAGAAAATTTGTCTACTATTTACTGCTACATAAAAGCTGATAATCAAATAAATGAGTATTTTCAGATAGCCTGAACTGCTCTGCACCTTACACCAGGATTCAGTTTTTAAATTTCCTCCACAAAAGGAATTTATTATCGTTTAAAACACACTATACCAAATTTTCCCCCCGAATATTTAAAATTTTAATATATTATCTGCATTTTTGTTTAAACGAAATATATCCCAAGTGGTAAAATTTCTTTCTCTATTACAGAGTATAATTAAAAAAATATTTAATTCCAAGTCAGTAATCCGTGGACAAATTTTCTCCATATGTTAACATTGAGGGAACCGAATCCAATAGGGTTTGTAAAAAACAGCCGTAAACCTACACATATCAAACTTCAAGTTTTCTTAAGTTTTAAAGGTATTATGAATTATGAAATTTTTTTTTCAGCGTAGATTGATATTAGCAAGATTTATTAAATAACTTTTTAGAATTTCGCCTTATAAATTTCATAATTGTGGTAATATAACTCTATACACAAATTTCACTATTTTAATTTCTTAATTTATATGCACTTACTTCACTTTTTCGTATGACTCTTCTAAAGTGTTATTTCGTGAAGTATCTATCGGGAAAAATCGACTTGATTTCTGGAGAAAGAAAACAGGCTATGTGTGGTATGACTATATGTGGTATGGCTATGTGTAGCATGTTTTTGTTTTCATTAAAAAGTGGAAAAAAGGTATCATTCTAAATACATCAGGGGCGGGAGGAACACTAGCAATAAATCTGTTGAAATTTTAAAGAGTGAACACTTAAACCTGTTTTTCAATCATAAAAACTTCTTATCCTGATGATTGCAAAATTTTGATGACTTAGAGTGTTCATTTTACAACAATGAAGCGAATTTTATAACGGTATTTTTGTTCTTAATTAATAAACATAACTTAGTTTATTGACTTTAAAAATTTAATTAGGCATCTAAAAAAATAGTTTTATAGATCAAACCACCAACGTATTTCTTCCAGTTGACTTATCACCAACTGTCATGTAAAAATTGGGTTTTCAATTAAAATATTTCAAATAATACCGGATTAAATGTCTACAACATTTCGGAATTCCTGCATGAAGAGTTAAATATTATATTACTATCAAACTAAGCCATAGTATGTAAAACAATTTAACAATGCACATTTGCAGGTGAGTTTTCGTTATAAAATTCTGCTTGGTAAAAAGTCACTTTACAAACGAATACATTTCACATAAAATATCATCGGAATAAATGAAAAGTCAGCAATATGTATGATAATAAAAAATATCTTTATCAGCTCTATATATTGTACGTAAACGTCACTTTCACTATAAAAAAATTTAATATTTAGGACTGGAAATATCGAAAAGCAATGAATAGATCAGTAACGAAATATCCCAAAATAACGTTCCGTAAGTTATAACAAAAAAAATGAATATAAATCATTATTTCAAATGCGTATAATTTAAATCAGGTAATAACATTCAAATATACGGTTGAAAAGAGACCGAAAAGAGAGAAATATTCCGAAATATATGAAAATACCGCAAAATATATTCATCGAGCACATAAAATACCTTTTCCCCCCAACTTTTATATCAAACACTCTGGAACCATTTGTGAACTTTTCATATAAAATGATTTCGGTCCGATAAAAAAAGGAGATTGATCGATATAAAATAAAATGAAATGATGAAATGCAGGCAGGTTGAAGATATAAAATAAAAGAAAGAAACCATTTAAAGCATATGGGAGGTTTAAAAAGTGCGAAACTGGAATCAGAAAGAAGAAAATGGGACAAAGACGTAAATGGGGAAACGGCTGAAGTAACTTCCCAAGTTACGATTTTACTGAGATCTAGAAAAGGAGAAAAGTACACTAGGAATAAAAATGGAATACATCAACCAAGTATAGGTAGCGATCGATGGTATAAAAAAATTCCCCAATATCAGAATATGCGGCGTTGCAGAGAAAGTGATAAGGTAAGGAAATGAGGCATATATATTTTTAAAAATTTTTCTCACTGAAATTTAGAACTTTCTCCAACTTTTGTTGAAACTAAATATTTTATAAACTTATATTTATAAAATTAAAGCACTTTGACTTTCTAAATGAACAAAGAACTTGCCTCTCGATATGCATACCGTAGGGAAATAGACGAGTAAATTCAAATTATTTTATAGATATCTTCATTTCGGTAATACATATACATATTTTATACTCTTTTGGACTCACACTTAACAATTTTTTCTGAAGGATAAATATATTTGTTTTCAATACCGTTTCATCTTTTTTTTATTTAAAAAATGCTTGAGATTTAAAATTTTGTCCTCTACTTTTTGAAATTTCAAAGCTCCTGAGCTCTAAAATCTCGTAATAGTCTTTCCTACGTAGAAAGCGTTTGCGACTTAAAATTGTTTCCCTTTCTCACCCTTCTCTAACTTCTTCACTGACACCTTGATGAACAAGTTATTCTGCTGGACCAAAAAAACCCAAAGTCCAATGCTTTACTTCCCATTGACTTTATTGTGAGATACCCAGTTAATGTACTCGCTGCTAACCGATTCACTAAGGTCAGTTTAAGAGTATTCGATGCCAGTATCAATGTCGATGACCACTATCAACAGGGAATAGCATCCTATTCAATGCCAGTATCGATGTCCATGTCCACATTCAGCAGGCATCGGTTTCCCATTCGATGCCAGTATCGATATCGATGTCCATACTTCCCATCGTGTGTATTGTAAGATACCCTGTTGATGTACTAGCTGCTAACCAATTCACTAAGGTCAGTTTAAGTGTATTCGATGCCAGTATCGATGTCGATGTCCACATTCAGCAGGCATCGGCATCCCATCCATGCCATTATCGATGTAGATGCCCACTACCAGCTGGCGTCGGCATCCCATTCGATGTCAGTATCGATGTCGATGTCCATACTTCCCATTGTGTATATTGTAAGATACCCTGTTGATGCACTCGCTGCTAACCAATTCACTAAGTTCAGTTTAAGAGTATCCCATGCCAGTATTGATGTCTATCCCCACTGTCAGCAGGCATCGGCATCCCATTCGATGCCAGCATCAATGTCGATGCCCACTATCAGCAGGCATCGGCATCCCATTCGATGCCAATATCGATGTCTATCCCCACTATCAGCAGGCATCGGCATCCATTTCGATGTACTCGCATCGATATCCCACTACCAGTAGGTGTCGGCATCCCATTCGATGTCAGTATCGATGTCGATGTCCATACTCCCCATTGTGTATATTGTAAGATACCCTGTTGATGCACTCGCTGCTAACCAATTCACTAAGTTCAGTTTAAGAGTATCCCATGCCAGTATTGATGTCTATAACCACTGTCAGCAGGCATCGGCATCCCATTCGATGCCAGCATCAATGTCGATGCCCACTATCAGCAGGCATCGGCATCCCATTCGATGCCAATATCGATGTCTATCCCCACTATCAGCAGGCATCGGCATCCCATTCGATGTACTCGCATCGATATCCCACTACCAGCAGGCGTCGGCAACCCATTCGATGCCGATGCCCAATATTTCAAGCCTATTGTTGAAAAATTGAACTTTTATAGGGATCTTTAGTTGTAACGTACATAGAATGTTGATGAAAAACGTGTGCTTATTTAGAGTGAAATAAATGTAAATTGCACCCGAAGAATACTCACGACAATTTTTATCGGAGAAACAAGAATCATATTGGTGTACGACGCAAAAACTAGAAATGAACTAAAAATGAATAATAACGTTTAAAAAATGAGTATAAAACATGTCTATTATGTACAATACATTCATATGTTAAAAATTGCATAGTAACCAAGAAGAAATCTCAAGCAGAAATTATTTTAAGGTAAAAATAAAGAATTAATAAATTAATATTATATATGCTTGTTTTGATCTGAACAACGTAATAAAATTCAAGGTTTTACGCACTGATGATAAGAGGTGCCTTAAGCAGTACTATTTTTATAATGATAGAACTGATGAGTTAAGCAGTATAATTTTCAATTTTAATAGTCCGGTTTTAGATTGATTGACGTATGCATTTAAATGCTTAACAATGCTGCGATGTATAATAGCATAAATCGATTAATTAGAAGACGTCAGTCTGTCCAAGGAATGTGCTTGATAATCACTGGGGAACTACAGTTCTCAGCAAGAACTATAAAGGACTTTAATAGCTTAGAGACGCAATAGCTCAAAGGACCTTGACAGAACTCCGAAGAACTGGAATTAATGATTCTTTATGTCTCCTTTTGAAGCAAAAATATAATTATATGTATACATATATATATATATATATATATATATATATATATATATATATATATATATATATATATATATATATATATATATATATACAGTGCGTCAAATAAGTTTTAAGACTGGGTCTGTAAAAAGAAATGGAAACAAGATATTAATACCTGGTTTGGTTTTTTATTCAAAATAGGACCCTCCTTCTTCAATGCCCTTTTTACAGCGATTTATTAATGAATCGAACGCCTGTTGTAAATCACTTTGTGGAATGGCCTGAAAAGCACGCGTCGAAGCTTCTTGTATGGTCGAAATATCCTCAAAATAACACCCTTTTAGATTCATTTTAAGTTTTTGGAATAAGGAGTTGTCACAGGTTGCTAAATCAGGTGAATATGGTGGATGGTTCAACACACAGACATTATTTTTTGCCAAAAATCGACGAACAATAAGGGAGGTGTGACTGGGTGCATTGTCGTGTAACAAACACCAACTGCTTTCAGTCCTATAGTCTGGACGAATGCGACGAATTCTGGCCATCAAACGCTTTAAAACAGCTAAGTAGTGTTGACCTGTAATTGTTTGTCCATTTGAAACAAATTCTTTGTGGATAATACCTTTACTATCGAAGAATGTAATGAGCATTATTTTGATTTTGGATGGAACTTTTCTTGTTTTTTTGGCTTGCGGTGAATTTGGTGACTTCCATTCTGGACATTTTCGCTTTGTTTCAGAATCATATTGGAAACACCAGGTTTCATCACCTGTAACAATGGACTTCAAGAAGTTTGGATCGTTTCCAGCGGCTGAAATAATGTATCCGCGATGTGCACTTCTAATTGCTTTTTGTTCAGGGGTTAAAGTGTGTGGAACAAAGTTAGAACACACTTTTGTTTTCCCCAAATCTTCATGCAGGATGGTTCGAATTGTATCTTTGATGATATTTAATGAGTCTTCCATCATTCTCAGTGATGCACAGAGATCGTTTGTTACGAAATTTCGTACTTTCTCAATAACTTCAGGTGTCCTAGATGAAATTGGTCTTCTACTACGCTGATCATCTTCTACCGTATCTCTTCCGTCCAAAAAACGTTTGTGCCACACAAAAACATTTGATCTACTTAAACAACAGTCACCGTAAACTTGTTTCCGAAGCACTTTTACCAAGTTTTGTGTTAAATTTAATTTCAGCTCTTTGATCCATCTCAAAAAATCAACATGAAAAAAATTCACTTCTGCAATAAACGCTCAACTTCTCTCAACTACTGAACAAAATGTGCACAACTTTTTAGCAGTGTGCCAGTAGACGATGGACGTTATGACGCATGCGGATTTATACTAACAGCGCCTTTACAACCTGCGCTCTGTGACGAGTCTTAAAGCTTATTTGACGCATTGTATATTAGGGCGGAGCGTAAAAAAAAAGTTTTCGATTTTGTTTTTGCCCTAGTGCGGAAAAGTTGTGTACTGGTGGGTAGGTCACGTATGCAAAGTTTTGGGAAAAACAAAAAATATCTTCCGTCTCCATTTCGGCCGTGAATTTTAGCAGAATTTTACCATACAGTTAAAAATGTGTATTTCCATTGTTTTGCATGCAGCTTTTCGCTTTTTCTGAAATAAAATTCAGAAAAAATCCCAGAACTCACAACGGGGAGGTGGCTGCATTGCAAGTTCCACCTGTGCCCACCTATCCACCCAACCATACCTTTGCCCTTGCAGTTATTTCGGTTTTACTCGGTACTAGCATTTGGTTTCAAGTGGTGGCATAGCTTTTTTCGACTCTGTTCGGGTTCTAACTAAACCGTCACGCTTATTTTCTCCACACACAGCCGCAGAAACCTCTGTTACTAGTTTCACGATACGTTCAACACTTTGGGTGTGGCAAGGAAATTTTAGGCTTCCCAGGTGTTGAGCTACAGACTCTCCACTGGAAATCAAATTTCTGAAATCATCTTCTGTCAATTGGGAGTTCCGTCAAATTACATTTCTGCCAATCAATGAGGTCTATATATGAAACTGCCTCGAAGTTGAGGGACGGAATGTTGTAGTGTCTGATTCTTTCCCTTTTTTTCCTTTCTTACCCGTAAAATCCTACGTAGTCCAAGTTCTGCAATGGACTTTCTGTCGTCTGTGATCATTGACAAGATTATTGCTTCCGAGTGGCCGAAATAGCCATTTCTCTGGATAATGGGATCGACCACAGTCTTTAAATCGTTTTTAAGATAGCGTGAGACGTTTATTGTCTGCCACAAATTTCGTGGACCATACGTTCAATATGGATTTAATTTGACTGTAAACCACATAGGTGGGCACACTTTCATGATGAACTCTGCCAGAGTTTGAAGTTGGTTTGAAGGCTCTGACGAGCTAATGTATAAACACTTTATTCGATTTGCAGTTGTTAGCCAACGTGCATGAGTCATTTTCCCAGGGTGCTTTTGTGACAAACTTGATCAGCAGTTTCTATTTGTGACAGCTTGACAAATATCCCAAAGCTATCGCTTGTGTGTGCTAAGATCATTTATGTCTATTTTCGGAAATTCGATCGAAATGTCCACAAATTTCACAACTGAGAGGTTTTTACAATTTGCCAGTGCTTTCCCAATAGGACCAGAAAATGCATTAGGGTCACTCGTTCCACCATCCAAATGCTGCACTAAATGTCGGAGTGGCAACACATTTGCGTGTAACTGGTAGATAAACCAGTGAAGGGTTTCCCAATGGCTTCCCCAGAAAGGCGAATCACGTCGATTTTATAGCCAGTATTAACGTTTGTTCCATCGCACCCTATTGCTACTAGTTGATGAATGTCAATATTCTTATTTTCCATGAATTGCAGCATCATTTGAGAAATACTCAAAGCTGATGATGAAGTCAGTGCTATGTCTCCAAGGTACTTGCTTCCAGGTTCCTTAATCACTGTAACGTGTTCTTCCAGGACTGTTCTTTTTTTGTACATCTTTCCCCCTACGCTCTCTTGCATTAGAGTTTTGTTCTTCCTTCCGTCAAAATAAAGTCCCTTCAGTGGTTCCAGCTGTCTTTCATTTCCTTGCTGATATTCTTTTCGAATTTTTTTCCTCTCTCTTCTTATTTTATGTCTATAAATTACATTTAAAGTGTCTTTTTTGGTAATCATCCCCAAATCTTCTAAAACAGTGCTTGCAATGATGGCTCCAGCCCGATCTGAAACTCCGGTTCTGTCACAAGCTGTAGCAACTGCTGGGTATCGGCTTGATCTTAACGTCTTTTTACCTTCAGATTGAGTCATCCTGGATGTGGATGGGGAAGGCTTCAAGTGATCTATGTCACTATCGAAGTTATGTGGATTCACGTTAGAATCTGAATCGGGATATGTGAGCCTAGATGGCGTAACAGATGGCGAAACGTTTATTTTAAGACTTGCTGCTTCTGTCTCTTTCTGTTTCCTATCCGCTCGTTTCTTCAGCTTTCAGTTTCTTTTAAGTCAACTGCGCCTATGGACATTTGCCTAAGTTGGACATTTGCCCGTTGGTCTATAAGAAAAGTTCTTTCCATTTTAGGGATCTTTTTATGCTTTGGGAAAGAACATTTGTTAAAAGAAACAAACTTACATGAAAAAATGTCGAACAATTTCCGTAAGTGTTTCACGAAGGTTTTAAGAATCGTTTCTAAAGTTGTTGTTGACAATGTTTACATGCCAAAATATTTCTTTACCTTTCTGCACGCAGTGTGTCCACTGCTGCCTTTCTATATTCAGTTTCGAATTACATCTGTATTTTATTTAAGAACAAAATGACGAGTTGCATACAAAACAATGGAAATACACATTTTTAACTGTATGGTAAAAATCTGCTAAAAATCACGGCCGAAATGGAGACGGAAGACATTTTTTGTTTTTCCCAAAACTTTGCATACGTGACCTACCCACCAGTACGCAACTTATCCACACTAGGGCAAAAACGAAATCGAAAACTTTTTTTTTACGCTCCGCCCTACTGTATATATATATATATACACAGTATGCCCACTAAAGTCCCTTCCCACCCTCTTAACTTCGGAACGGCTGCTGCTATATTCATAAAAGTGGTGTCTAGGTATAGTAAAGTAGCCATGCGCTACTGAATGAAACCACCTACCGCGCCACCTGGTGGAAAACTGCGGAGTTAGCATTCCTATCTCGAAAACGGAACTAGATAGGGAAAAAAAGTGATTTACAAAGTCGTAGAAAATCATCGATTTAGTACGAAAAGATACCTTGTGGACATCAATGCAAAGAATAGAACGGTTAAAACGCGCATTTGTTTTTTCGTGATTTCCTAAACTGTGACGTGACAAAATGATCTGAGAAAGAAAAAAACCCAACTAATTTTAACAATATATCTTTATTTGAGATGTTCAAACTTCTCACCGTCAGCTGCAATACACATTTGGATCCTCGTTTGAATCTCACGTTGCACACGTTGGAGCATAGAGCGTGACACGTTGGCACAAGCGTCCGTAATGCGTCGTTTAAGGTCCTGCAATGTTTGTGGAGGGGTCGCAAACACCTGCTGTGTCAGGTATCCCCACAGGAAAAAGTCCAGTGGAGTCAGATCAGGTGAAAGTGGTGGCCACTCTTCGAAACCGCCATACCCAATTATTTGGTCCCCGAATTCCTTGACGAGGTACTGCTTCACTGGAGATCTCAGCTTTGGAATACTCAGCAATGACCACGAGCATCAACATACTACAACCCCAAGAAGATGTCTCTTTCATAGCTGTCTCAGGTGAACAGGCGTGACGTTTCTTACGTATTTGCATACTGCAAAAATTTCGATCACCAAGAGCAAGTTGCGTTGAGTTGATGCGACACAATTTTACACGATCTACGTATTGTCTACTCTGTTTATAAAGACAATCAGTACAAGGATGAAACCCTCGAGGTTTGAACTGCGGTCCTTTTGATTGCGGATCAAAAGCGACATACCACTGTACACATTGCGGTGTCGTGTTTTGCCCGAAAGATAATCATTTCTCCGTTCGTTCAAGTTTCGTGACGTCACAGTGTAGGAAATCACGAAAAAACAAATGCGCATTTTAACCGTTCTATACTTTGCATTAATGTCCACAAGGTATCTTTTCGTACTAAATCGATGATTTTCTACAACTTTGTAAATCACCTTTTTTTCCTATCTCGTTCCGTTTTCGAGATAGGAATGCTAACTCCGCAGTTTTCCACCAGGTGGCGCGGTAGGTGGTTTCATTCAGTAGTGCATGGCTACTTTACTATACCTAAACACCACTTTTATGAATATAGCAGCAGACGTTCCAAACTTAAGAGGGTGGGAAGGGACTTTAGTGGGCATACTGTGTATATATATATATATATATATATATATATATATATATATATATATATATATATATATATATATATATATATATATATATATATATATATATATATATATATATATATATATATATATATATATATATATATATATATATATATATATATATATATATATATATATATATATATATATATATATATATATATATATATATATATATATATATATATATATATATATATATATATATATATATATATATATATATATATATATATATATATATATATATATATATATATATATATATATATAATTTTATATTCTGGTAGACAACATTCATATTTTGCTGAAATTTGAACATATTCTTTGTAGAAAAATGTACGTTTCAATTAAAATTGTATTCATAGTAAAATAAGATTTTCTGTAGATTCAGTAACTTTTGTTATACGTTTAGTGATTATACCTTTTTATAAACTATTTCTTTTCCTCTTATTAAAATATTAAAATATTAAAGTTATTACTTAACTCTAAAATATCATAAAGATTAAATTAACCATAAAACACTGGAAACTTTCTAAAATTATTTAATCTCCTGAGAGTTTATCTACATTTAAAATGAAATATTTTAACGAAT
This sequence comes from Dolomedes plantarius, assembly GCA_907164885.2. NCBI lineage: Eukaryota > Metazoa > Arthropoda > Arachnida > Araneae > Dolomedidae > Dolomedes > Dolomedes plantarius. Next base: position 86,531,260 of record OU015495.1, read on the forward strand.
ATCCAGATTCCCCTTAATTTTTTATTTTCACTACACTATTGCAATGCCTCATTCATCCCTTTCTATATCGTTTACACTTATTTTTTGTAAATTTACAGAACCAGTTTTTATATTTTATTCATTCGCGAAATAATGCTATTTATTACAGTCCCGTCTAATCTAGAGTATGCTTTATATTTCTTCTAGAAGTTATCAAGTTTGTTTCCCGAAACAGCTTAAAAGAAAGTAAGGCGTTTAATATAGATATATTAGATCTGTCTTGGGAACACTGCTCCTAAACCAGAGTTCAAAAATAAAGGCTGGTTAAACCATCCATGATAGGTTTTTAGATGAGGAATTTACCCTGAAACGTGATGTGTTCTTTTAGAGGTGCCTGTAAGAACACGATTAAGAAGATCAGATTTTATTTACGTGATGTATGATTTAAAATAATGTATTAGATTGTTTATTAAGAATAATTTTCACATAACCTCCTTTGAGAAAAAACAAAAGTAAAATATTAAAAGGATTTTTGATTAACAAAATTTCTAATTTAATTAATTAATTTTATTTTTGTATTTTCTCTTCATTTTAAGGCTGAAACCTGAGTACAAATGCGTTTAATATGCTTTCTTCTGGATTTATTTAAGCTACATTAGCAATAAAATGAATTAGGTGGAAAGTTTAATTAAAAATACATTGTACAGTTTCACTTCAACGTCTGTTTCGGCAGATACTTTTGATAACTGAAGTTTTTTATGAAAATTAGAGAAAAAAAAATTTACCGTGTTTTTGGACCATAAGACGTACCTTTTTACATATAAAATTTTAATTAAAATTGAAGTTCGTCTTACAATCTGAAGTTAACATTAAAATGAAATAAATATTATGTTATATATCTATGGTGCCCGGTATAAAACGCTTAAGTCAAAAATAGTGATTTAAAAATACAAAGTTATTGGCTTTTATACCAATCGCAGAAATGTAATTTGCCTTGAGTCTTTTGTGCAAAGAAATGTTTTTTGTATACAAAATTTATAGATTTAAGCCTTTTAAGCAAGTAAATTTTTTTATCAATACTAACAAATATCTAAAAATCACTTTTTTTTTACTTAAGGCCTTTATACCGATCACCATAGATATATTATACATTTATATTATGTATATTATATAGATTTTATATGCATTTTTAATCTTCATTAAGTAAGAAAATGAAACTATCTTTGTATACCTAACAAAATGCAAAATATTCTTTTCTAAAAATCCTCCCATAAATTTGAGGTGTGTTATTGTATGGTGTGTTTTATGACCCGAAAATTACGGTAATTTTGCAAAAATATAAAATCTAAAGTTTAAACAATTAGCAAATTAAATTTTTTTTCTAGCTCGCCAAATATTTACCTTGAGGTCATTTGACTGCAAATTCCATGAAATCCACTATATACTATATTTTGGAACTAACGGCCATAAAACATGGATGGCTTCATCAGATAAATTAAGTATATAGTTATTATACCTATACGTTCACCAACACAGAAGGCGGGCTCATTGCACAAGAAAACAGGTGAAAAAAGTGAAGTTAATTCAGTTTAAAACTCGCTTCAGAGTGCCTTCTCATTTAATAGACATGAGAGCATTTTGTTTATTTGTCTACGAAAAGCGTTTGGTATATATTTATTTTACAATAGTTGGTACCCGTCAAAACAGGCTAGATAGTCGGGTGGTTCGAAAAAATCGATTTTTTTTAATTTCAGAATCGCGTTACCTCTCAAAAGTTGTAGTTTTGTATCCTCAATTGGGGAAAAAAATTCTAAGTTGACATCTTCAGTTTGCGCATGAGGCTGAAAGTTTGAAAAAATATGTTAAAAATTGAAATTTTAAAAAAATACCAAAAGTAGTTTTTTTGTAATTTTGTATAACGCAACAGCCATAAATTGTCAGTATATAGCGTAGTTTGAACCTAAAAAAATATTTTATAGCTTTTACATAATATCTTTAGTTCGCGCAGACGCCTTAATTTGGGATAAAATCGCCTAAAATTTTAAATTTACGTGTTTAATATACAATAATACATACATGACATATTTACGTTTCAAAAGTATTTAAAAAATTCTAAATTTGCTGAATATAACCTTTTATTACAGTATTATACGTACAAGTATAGTTACACACACATTTATATGTATATAATTACATTGCATGTCATAGCTAATTACAGAATGATTTATACATTTTACCTATTTTTTTGTGTTTTTAAGATTCCTCAGATGTGTTGGGCATTGTTTTAAATTGATATTTATAGTCAAATGATGGCATAGTTGACCTTGAGAGCAAAGTTGTCCTTATGAAACCATCCCTGTTCTCTTCACATACTTTAGTACAAAATTCTGTTACGAGCTTTACAATTCTTTCGACACTTTGCGTGTGGCAAGGAAATTTAATTAGCTCGAACTCTGGGAGAACATTAGTATTAATAAGTTCTTCTAGGCTTTGCGTTGACACATTGCTCATTATTGGAGGAGGTGTAAGTTTGCACTTGGACCAATCAATAAGTTCAATGCAATTTGAAGCTGCAAAATTGATGGTCGGTGGGTGAAAAGTTCGCACTGATTTCCCTTTTATTTCTTGTTTTCTTGCTTTTAGCAATTTTCGAAAAGCTAGCTGTCTTACGTGCACTCTCTCATCTAGTACCATTGGAATTAAAAGATTTTCGGGATGACAAAAATACACATTCCTCTGAATGACAGGATTAATTCTTTTACGTACCCTGTCGGGAAGCTGTCTTGTCTTCTGTACTAATTTAAACACGTGAACTGCTCCAAACTTTACAGAGGGATGCAATTTAGTTCCAAACCATACTGGAACGTATATCTTCATAATATAGCTGACCAGTAGTTTAATTTCGTCAGAAGGTTTTACTTCAGAAATATATAGTCTTAAGATCCTATTTGCACAAGTTAACCACCTTGAGTTACTAAGAGGACCAGGATCTTTCACAGCGAGATCTGGCGCACACTCTCCTGAATTGACTGTTAGATAAATATTAAGTAAATACTGTTGGTCGTTGCGTAAGTCAGTTTTGGTCACATTTATCTCCTCACTATTAATCGTTTCAAAATTAGCAACAGGGAGTTTTACACAGTCAGTCAACTTCTTGCCAATTTGTCCTGAGAAACTTGTGGGTCCTGTAGTATCACCATCTACACTTTCAAACAAATATCTGAACGGAAGTTCGTTGAAATGTAATAAACATATAAAACATTGTAAAGGCCGACCAAGTTTAAGCTCAAGGTTACGAATAACACCGTTTTTCCATCCTGTGTTAGTCGCTGTTCCGTCACATCCAATTGCAACACGTTTAACATAATCAAAGTTATTGTTTTCTAAATAGCAAAAGATGCTATTAGCTATTTCACTTCCAGTGGCCCTTGGAAGTGTCAAATGTCTCAGATACTTTCCACCAGGCTCTTGAACCAAAACTGATCTGCTCCTCTTTCTTTAGTCTGCGATACATTTTGTTACCATTCTTTTCCTGTTAATAAGTGTTATCTTTTCTTCTGTCAAAATACAGTCCATGTAACTCTACATTTGGAGAGTCTGATTGTAAAGAGTATCGAATTTTATGTTTTTCTAGTCTGATCTTTCTCTTATCTATTACTAGAGACATATCTCCTTCATTTATCATGCCTACATCTTGCAAAACACAGGAAGCAATAGCAGCAGTGGCTCTCTCGGATATCCCATATCTATCGCTTATTAATGCTGTTGCAGGAAGCTTAATTCGCATTTGCGATGTTGACGGCAAACTGTCACATTTTGCTTCGTGACTCTCAAACTGGCTATTTTGGGCAGAATTTATAAGAGTATCTCTTTTGTTAGCTTTAATATCAAGATCAGCAATCTCGTTTTTCTTTTCACTTTGCATTATTTTATTTCTTTTTGCGATATTATTAGTCTCTACTCTATCCAAAGTGCCAATAAATTTTAAACGGCCATTTCGCTGGTCGTACAAAAACTCTCTCACAATAATAGGGATCTTATTTCCTTTATCACATTTACAATCCATAATTACTTTACATTTACAAGAGATAGGCTTCTTACCACACGAACAAGCAAAATTCATTACATTTTTGACATTTTTTGACATTTTTTTCAAATTTTAAGCCTCATGCGCGAACAGAATATATCATCTAAAAATTATAATATTTTTTTAGGTTGAAACTACGCTATATACTAACAATTTATGGCTGTTGCATTGTAAAAAATTTCAAAAAAACTAATTTTATTATTTTTTGAAAATTTCAATTTTTAACATATTTTTTCAAACTTTCAGCCTCATGCGCGAACAAAGATGTCAGCTTAGATTTTTTTTTTATTTTTCCCCAATTGAGGATACCAAACTACAACTTTTGAGGGGTAACGCGATTCCGAAATAAAAAAATTGATTTTTTCGAACCACCCTACAAGATAGTAAATACATGTACTTATACACAAATTTTACTCAACACATCATTGTCAAATGTTGAAAATCATAATAATGCGCAGAAACAAATTAATGTGTTTAAGCGGCCTCGTGCTTAGAGAGTATCTAAAGCCAGATTTAAAAATGTTACTGAGCATGCGCAGAAAGCATTTTTTTTTTAAATTGTAAATTATAGCTACCCAACAAACACAAGACTGACGGCAACTTGACGGGCCGGTTCTGGAGGCGCCGGTAGAACGATAGGCTCGGGGAAAATGATCCGTACCGTTGCCGGGTGATTTACGAATCTTCGACGCGGAATCCCGTAGCGTGTACCCGTTTGAGGGCCGGTGATGATTGGATAGGAATCTACCCGAAAACGCTCACCCTGTAACGTCCCGGAATCGATAGTCCGATTCGTAACCACAAGTAACAGAAATCTGCATCAGAATTATGGATTTGAAAGGGAAGGCGAAGATTAGATTAAACAGACTTTTCATAAATATTTATTTCACTTTTGTGAACTTTCTCAACTTCTTTTGCACGAAAAATTCACATAATTTTCCTTGTATGAAAAGATTGAATTATATCAGAAGTATACGGCTGACATAATATAATCTTTCGGTTATACTATGTGATATATGCATAATATATATCATCTATATATTTAATTTGCTAAGCCGACTTTTTGGGCAGTCCGTGAGAGAAAACTACTGCATCAATTTACTTCATTTTGGTCTTAAACGAAAGATTGTAATCTGTAGATTTGTTAAATTTGGTTTTTGTGACAGCAATTTCCATTAATTAGCGATAATTTACAATTGATTTTTACGCATGCTCAGTGGCATGTTTAAATCTGTCTTTAGAAACTCACTGTTTCCGCGCACGCTCAGTGACATGTTTTAATGGTAAACACGTTTATTCCGAGAAGTCTCTATCTCTGCCTTATTTATTTTTATGATAATTATATTTGTGAAATACAACAGTAAACCTCATGGAAATTGTTTATTTCATGCTGTTTAATTAGCGATAATTTACAATTTAAAAAAATTGCTTTCTGCACATGCTCAGTGACATTTTTAAATCTGTCTTTAGATACTCACTAAGCGCGAAGCCGCTTAATCACAATTTGTTTCTGCGCATTATTATGATTTTCAACATTTGACAATGATGTGTTGAATATAATTTGTGTATTAGTACATTCATTTACTATCTAGCCGTCGTGTTTTGACAGACATCAACTATTGTTAGATTATATTAATTTATTTTTGGCTTTTATATAGAAATGAAATAAACATCCACTTACAAATGGATAATTTTTTCGATCAAGAGTTTATGCACAAGAGAGTAAAGAGTAGTACCTGCCTAAATTTGTTTTTCATTTTGATTAAGACGGACTTTTCGGCAGACTCTCTTGGATGCCAAAGCGGGTATCTATCTGGCGCTTCATTTCATACTCAGGTTCTCTGCGATTTACTTGGCAACCCTACCACCAGTTGCATTGGGCCAATATCAATTTCGTTAGGCGCAACATTTCGTTTTTTGGTAGACCGCTGGGTTACACTTATTTGGACTTCAAATTTTTCGGTGATGGTGTTGATAATTATTTCATGATTTAAATATTTCGTGACGCAGGAATTGGAGCCATTTTTTTATAGAAACATGACCATTTTAGCTTATTTTCGGCACTTTTTTTTCGCGGGGGGGGGGTAAGTATATTGATTTTGTAATGAATAACATGACCGTTTTTATTTATCAGAAGATAGATATATTCATAGCATAAAGTAAAATACTTCGAGTGACAGTTCTCTTTTAAATGAAATTGCGTCCGAATGCATTTCAATAAATGTTTAACAGATTAAACACTAAAAACATATCATACATTTTTAAACCTCTATACAGTCATAATATTGTTATTAAAATATTGAGGTACATTGAATTTTATTCGTCATTTTTACAGTATTTATTCGCATACTTTATAGCTAGTGATGTATAGAACAATAAAGAATGAATCTAGGAAATGAAATAAAAATAATTGATGACTGAAAATAAATTTCATATAGCAGACCAACGTATATGTAAATGTAGGTACAAATACTTTATAAGTTTTAACACCCATTGATATGAACTGTATTTATATTTTTCGAATATGCTTCATAAAAACAAACTCCATCTCATCAGAGATAAAATTAGAAAGTGTGTGTTTGTATGTATGTAAATGTTGACAGTAATTTAGTAGCTTTTAATGTGCTAGTAAATACAGGGCAGTTTCTAGGGTAGCTGCCATACGTGTGCGAGAATAATTCCCCCCCCCCTCATACCGTATGGATTAATTGAAATTTCTCTGGAATATTTTTACCTTAAATGAAACAACGAATTACAGAAAATATTATAAATTCAGTTTATTTTTTAATTTTATAACCTAACATAATAATTATTAATGTATTGATATAACAACTAAATGAATACGTTATATTAAATACATACAACACATATCTATTAATACATATACTTAATAAGTCAGTCAAAAAGATAATCTTTGCTTTCCTTGCTTTTTTTAATGCAAATTCTGTTATAATATCTGATCATCTATATCTTCCGAAATGTCCTTTTCGATGCTAATAATAGATAAGTCTGAAAGCCTTTCTTGTCCCATTGTAGACCTCAAATAATTTTTTATTATTTTAAGTTTTGAAAAGCTTCTTTCCCCGCTAGCCACAGTCACAGGCAATGTTAATAAAATTTGTATGGTAATCACTAAATTTGGACACAGATAGATGAGGTTGTTTGTAAATAGGTATTGAATCACATTTAACGCGTTCATTTCAAGAGAAATATAGAGGGCAATGTTGTCAGTTTCATTGCATAAATCTTCAGCTATAATATATTTTTCATTTTTAAATGGATCATGTAACATACTTTCCACATATTTACATTTTGTAGACCTATTTGATTTATCTGTTTCAAGGAAATCTGATATTGAAATAAATCCCCCAAAAATGCTCCCTAATTTCCATTTGCTTTGATTTATTACTTAATAGAACAAATCTTACTACAAGAGTAAGTCGGTCTTGGTTGCTTAGATCAGGGGTGGAATCTAAAATAGTAGAATAATATTTACAAAATTTTAAGAGTGATATTATTTCATGTCTTATTTTTTGTTCCAAAAGGGAAATAGTTCATTTTGAATATGAACACCTACAGTGGCTCCAAAATGTGTTCGTACACTTACGATTTTCAATGAAATAGGGATCTATCCATTAATTAAAATGAATATTACAGAATGGGCATTTAATAATAAGATTTATAATCTATTCTTAACAAAACTATATGAAATATTTTGAAAACATAGTAAAACTTTATTTTTAAAACACCAATAATCAAAAAGTAACAAAAACTATCTCACAAAAGTCATCGTACACAGAAATATTTTCGGATAAATTCATAACTAAAATTATCGCCTGGCGCTTTATTTTTATTTTTGACTTGTGGTGGCATTTAAAATATCAATTGGCTTTAATTTTTGCTTGCCTATTCCGTAATATTCTATTTATTATTTAAAAATGGCTTGCAAAGAAACAACAAACAGCATTGATCGAAAATTGATTATTTTTCATCATAGTTGTGGTAAATCAGTTCGGAGTGTTGCTAAATTACTTAATTTATCCCATTATACTGTGCAGTATGTGATAAAACGCTTTAAAGAAGAAAATCCGATCAAAATCAAGATAAGAAAAGGTCGTCCGGCAAAGTTAACAAAACGTGATGAGAGATTTTTAATTAGAAAATTTGTGAAAAATCTACGTTTGAGTGCTGTAAAACTTTCTGCAGAATTTAATGAAACATTTTCTACTTCAATTTCACCTGAAACTGTTCGACGAGTTCTCAGAGCAGCTGGATTATATGGGCGTTCTGCCCGTAGAATTTTTTTTGTGAGTGAGAAAAACAGAAAGCTCGGGTTTTCCTTCGCACTATCAATGATTAATAAGCCCCAAACCTATTGGAATAATGTCTTATTTGCCGATGAAAGCAAGTTTATCATTTTTGGTTCCGATGGGCGTATAATTGTATGGAGAAGAAAAAATGAGGAACTTAATCCTAAGAACTTAGTAGAAACAGTTAAGCATGGCGGTGGAGGTGTCCTTGTGTGGGAGTGCATGTCAACATCAGGACTAAGTAATTTGGTATTTATTGATGGCATAATGAATCGTTCTGTTTATATAAATATTTTAAGAGACAATTTAAAATTATCAGCCTAAAATTTGGGTATTTGAAATTTTTAATTTTTTTTTAATCAAGATAACGATCCTAAGCCCACGGCTCTCAACGTTCGCCTCTGGTGTCTCTATAATTGTCCACAAGTTTTGAAAACACCACCTCAATCGCCAGATTTAAACTCAATAGAACATTTTTGGAGAGAACTGGAGGTTCGAGTACGAAAACACGACATTTTTAAAAGAAAAAGCGAACTAAAAACAATTATGATGGAAGAATGGATGAACATTGATGCAGAAATTACAAAAGAACTAGTGCAATCTATTCCCAGACGTTTAAAAGCTGTTGTTGATGCTAAAGGATATCCTACTAAATATTAATTTAACGAAAAATTAGAATATTTTCTTATAAGTAGAGATTTTTTTACAAGTGTTCGATGACTGTTGTGGGATAAAGTTTTTGTTACTTTTTGATTACTGGTTTCTTAAAAATAAAGTTTTACTATGTTTTTAAAATATTTCATGTAGTTTTGTTAAGAATAGATTATACATCTTATTGTTAAATACGCATTCTGAAATATTCATTTTAATTAATGGATAGACCCCTATTTCATTGAAAATCGTAAGTGTACGAACACTTTTGGGAGCCACTGTAAATAATGAGGCATATTTGATGGATTTCTGCTGATTCTAGTGAGGTGCTCTGATATTTTAATGAAAAAATATCATCAAGTTTCCTTACCTGTGAAATATTTTTATTGGTCAGCAATCACAAAATCCAGCACAAAAATTAGAGACAAAAAGCTTTGTTTTTCAGTTGTTGAGGTGGACACGTTCAAAATTAATATAGTGCAAATTATCCCGGGCCGTGATTTATAGGCTCAGGGCATAAAATAGTATTTTCCAGCAACCTGACAAAAACCGCCCTAACCGACGCTATTTGATGGGTTAAAACGTGTTAAAACAAAAACGAAAAATGTATTTCCCAACTGGTTGCTACGTGGAGTACCGCTTTTAAAACCAATGTAGTTTTGTTTATTTCCAGTTATACTTGTAAAATTCATTTTTAACTCTAAGTAGTTATCTAGCATAATGATAATATTTTTATATTCATTATTTTACTAATAAATTAGTTTTAAGTTTTTTTAACCGCGCATCCCCCCCCACCTCCTCCCCCTCTCGACTTTCCAGCTGTGTGCTGTGCCTCGCTTGGGGTGGTGACATTCCTTTGTTCTGCAAATGTCCCTCCGTGGACATTTGCAGGTGCAAGTAGCAGAAGGACCGTTTTCTCAGAAAGAGTATGTGTGTGTGTGTGTGGGGTGAGGGGGGGGTGGGGGTGGTAATTCTAAAAATAGACGGGAATGCTCTTGGGCAGTCGCCAATACAGGACGTATAAAAATTGGCGATGTTGTTTTGGCGAAACCTATGGCGCACGCTATTTATGCCAATTATATTCCGACACAGTTAATGTCTGCAGTTCTCTACATGGTTGAACATTTCTCTCCGATGCTCGACTGTGTGGGATTTTCTTTATTTCCAGCATATTTTTTAATATACCGTCATTGGACATTGACCGAGAGGTATGTTTATATTTTTTACTTGTTATTTTAAGTAAACTTCGTAAATTTTCTCGAGAAAAGAAAATTATAATATTTTCTATAGAGGAAATTTATTTCATTCTTCTCAAAGTTAAAAGTGAGGTGTAATATATATTTGAAAATCACGAATTACCCGATTATATAATCTTAATTTATATAATTTATTTGAAAATGATTTAAAATTAAAATTGAATGTAGTTCAATGTTTTATAAATTTTGTTCAGTCCTTTTTTCAGTCTTATCGTATTCAGCAATATAAGACTGTAGGATGACAGAATATTATTATTTTTATCACCAAAGAATAAACTTATCAAGACGTATTTGAAGATGTCTCAAAACAAAATATTTCTTGAACAGCTAAGCTTTAACAATGAACCATTCTTTGATATGCAAAACTATGAAATTTTTTCACTTGTCAACTACTAAAAAAGTACTGAACAAAATTTATAAAACATTGAACTACTTTCAATTTTAATTTTAAATCATTTTCAAATAAATTATAACAATTAAAGTTGTATAATCGGGTAATTCCTGGTTTTCAAATATATAATACACCTCACTTTTAACTTTGAGAAGAATGAAATAAATTTCCTCTATGGAAAATATTATAATTTTCTTATCTCGAGAACATTTACGAACTTTACTTAAAATAACATGTACAAAATATAATTTTAAGGGATTATTCTGAACAAAAATTTTAGGTTTTAGCAGAGATTAATATTTTCTATTACCTGAAAATACACGAGAAAAAGAGAAAAGTTAAAAATATTAATACTAGTTATACATGGAGAGCCAGAAAAAAAAAAAGAAATAAAGTGTAAGGGTAGATATCAGATGTTATATATATCAAGTATTATATATATAACATCTGATATCTACAGATATATATCAGATATATATCATCTGATGTATATCAAATGTTATCATAAACACTGTTATCACAAGTACTGTTATCATAAACGATCTCATTAATAAAAATAAAAAGCATGTGAAAGGAAGGGGTCTAAGAAAAACTTAGAAAATCTGTCGGAATTCCAATTATGGCCCAGCACTGGAAAGTAACCCTGATCGACGGCGCTTTGATGGTTTCGAGATGGGTATTTGACGGCCTGTCGACACGAATTATTGCTCCCGTAACCGGCCCGTCAGCCTCCGGCAATGGTGCGGCTGTATGTCCACATCGACGGGAAGTTTGCGGTTCAATCAAGGTAAGCAGTCGGATGTACGATAGCTTCATTGTTACCGGAAGCGGCCCAGTACTCGACGGGGAAGTCGCGGGCGAGAGGACAAGCCCGTGACGGATCCGATACTGACCTAATGCGCCGGCCCGGCAATGGAGAAATCGGCTGGCCGGAATCATCCGGCCCCGGCCCGATGCCTCTGTGTTTGTTGGGTAATTAAACGGTGCGAAATAAACAATTTCCATGAGGCTTAATCTTATATTTCACAAACATAATTGTCATAAAAATAAAAATGGCAGAGAGACATCTAGAGAGGCTCCTCGGAATAAACGTGTCAATCATTAAAAAAAGTCACTGAGCATGCGCAGAAACAGTGAGTTTCTGAAGACATTTAAACATGCCACTGAGCATGCGCAGAAATCAATTTTTAATTCTAAATTATCGCTAATTAATAGAGATTGTGGTTACAAAAACCAAATTTGACAAATCTATAGATTACAATCTTTCGTTTCAGACCAAAATGAAGTAAATTGATGCAGTAGTTTTCTCTCACGGACTGCCCAAAAAGTCGTTTTATCAACTTAAGTGTATAGATGAGTGTTTGACAAGTAGTCATGATGGGAGTATAGTTAAATATTTTTTAACAGAGTTCAATTTTATGAGATCTGAAAGAAAAGTTTTTGATTTATTGAAAAAAAATTGCGGCTAAATTAAATATTTTTTCTAGCAGTTTTTGCACGATTTCGGCGAACCACAAATTATCGTAATGAAATTCTTATCTCACCAGATAACTGCTCGTAATCGTATGATACTCATGCGGATATTTTTAATATGATATTGTATTCCCCTCTACATTAAATTTCAAGATTATTTCGTTCCTTTTTACTTTATTTTAGAGCTTACAACCATAGAATAGAAAATAAAATTTTAATCAACATGCAGCAGTGGCAGAATAGTTTTATGTACAGAAGAGACATAGACATTCAACAACAAGGTCAGCAATGTGTCTGGATTGATCTTAAGCGGCATCTATTGAGAATCAACTTCACCCATCAGAGCCATATAAAGTGGTTTTTCCTATTGATGTATATCTAGGTTGCATTAGTATTCCCTTTCAAAACGACAGGTAGGAATTCATAGCGAATAATAGCAAAATTTTCGTGATGTATGCAATAAAGTTTAGTACTGTTTTCTGATAGCCAACCAGAAAATATTACCCGAATTTTTTGAAGTTCCTTTTCCCACCTTCTAAGATTTAGCGGCACCAATTTTTCAATAAATCTTATACTCTTCTTTCGCGAAGAAACTGTACACCAGGTTCAAATAATTATAAAGAATTACACAGGCATTCCACGAGCTATTCATACAAGCGAGCTAAAGTGTGCGAGTGTTTTCTCCCACTCAGAGATTGAGGTAGCAAAGGCCAAGACTTGCATCAAAGACTACAATCATAGTGCTCCAATTATATAGCTACATAATTATTCAATCTTCAAAATGACTCAAGAAGCAGTCTGTTACCAAATCACTTCTACGGAGTGAGGCAAGCCAGGGAAAGAAAAATAGAGGCACTGAAAGGATGGTTTACTGCCCCGGGTTGAAAGCAATTAGTAGACGACGTTGGGTAAGAGACTCGAAACGGAGGTTGGACGTTTGAGCTCCGAGTAAACGTAATTTTTGTAAGGACGGGGCAGACGTATGTCATATATTTGTTCTCTAAACTTTATTATGCTCTTGAATTAGAAGTTTACCATTTTACGTGATTGATCTACTTATATATATGTGTGATCTATATATGTAAAATTATAGTCCCACTTTTTTGCCCAAAGTTAGAAATATCAAACAATTTTAATCATTTATAGAATAGGATTTACAGTATAAATATTTTATGTCAAAATTTAATGTGTTACATTATTCATTTCATGCTTAACGTTGAATACACTATAATTTATTAGATGGAATTTGACTACGAGTCCCGATTTAATTTTAGAAATATCAAACAATTTTAATCATTTATAGAATAGGATTTACAGTATAAATATTTTATGTCAAAATTTAATGTGTTACATTATTCATTTCATGCTTAACGTTGAATACACTATAATTTATTAGATGGAATTTGACTACGAGTCCCGATTTAATTTTAGAAATATCAAACAATTTTAATCATTTATAGAATAGGATTTACAGTATAAATATTTTATGTCAAAATTTAATGTGTTACATTATTCATTTCATGCTTAACGTTGAATACACTATAATTTATTAGATGGAATTTGACTACGAGTCCCGATTTAATCCTATGTTAGATAAATCTATGGAAAATTAGTCCAAGGTATCTCACTAATAGATTCTTCTTCTGCCTAATCTAAACTTTCCTCTATACCTTTAAGAATTTGTTTCCAGATACTTCTTATAGGATTACGACATACCCAAAGAAAAATTACTTTCAATTAATTTCAATGTATCCAAAGTTCATGAAAGTAATGAAATCTGGAAATTTAGCATCAGCTTAGTAAGGCATTAAAAGGCATTAAATACTCCTGTAAATACATGGGTTGCATGTTTAAAATCTCTAACTTTGATGAAAAGTATGAAATATCATACTAGAGAGATGTTTTGTTAAGTTGCAAATTTAAAACATAGAAAATAAGCAAAAGAAGTCAACATTTAAAAATTTTAGATTACTGAGCAAATCCTTGTGAATAATATTCCAGTTGAAAATTTCTTTTCAACTATTAGAAGCAGATGTGGATTCCCCTCCAATTGTCTCTTATAAACACTTCCTTTTCTTGGGTTAAACTATTGATAATCGGCAGAAAAAGACACCCTTTTTTTTCAATAATAATAGTCAGCTGTTCCTTGAGGCACATGTCGTTGTTTGTCGACAATCCCCTCCTGATCACATTCTGGACTTTGGCCAAGGGAAGGGGATGAGGTCCTGCTGACCACACTTTTTGTCACTTTCCATTTCTCATCAAAAATGAATCCTTCTCGAGTGACTGGTCTGCCAGAGATCATCTCCTGAGAGAAGACCAGTACGTGTATAGTTTTATATATGTTGGTGAATTACATAGTGTGAAAGTTTTGTCCAAATGAAGATATTTTAAAAGTTTGTAATGTTAAATAAGGATGCTTTCAAATACTATTGGGGGACAAATGATGATATTAATGAATCTCCATCGATGGTCTGTTAAGAATTACAACACTGGATTTTAGCCATTAACAAGACAGTCGGTTACACCATCTTGGTAACTTCATCCCTCTACCAGGTTGCATTGATATGTCAAAACTACTACACTAGAAAACCAGATCGTTTACTTAAAATTATGTATTTACGAGAGACTTTGGTATTTAAAACCAATAACTCTAACAATTCTTACATTCATGATGCTCCAGTTATTTAGCTACATAATTATTCAATCTTCGAAGAACAAAAATTCCATGCGGGTTCTAGATCTGAGTTATAGTTCCCATTAAATACTTGAATAACATCACGCAGCCCTATTAAATTAGAAGAGTTGAAAAGAATAAACAAAATTATACAGATAAAAAATATGACGTAAGGAGAAAACTAAATCAAAACTTGGCAATTACGCTGAGCTAGTGTTAAAGCAAATAGATAATTCTTTAGAAAACATAGGGTAAGAAATTACAAACCAAGTTGAACATATATATATATATATATATATATATATATATATATATATATATATATATATATATATATATATGGTACAATCAATATAACATTTCAAATGATAGTCATACTATAGTGAGACACTTAAAAATATATGAATGATTGATCACATTCTCTTTAATATAAATATCCATATATATATATAATAAGATCACACTCAGTATTACTCACGCACACACTCAGAACAAATCCTATTAACTTTATAAATAATCCTTTGAATGCCATTCTGTCTACATTATACATAAATATTAATTTTAGCATAAATCATCGGTAATTTGAAAATGAATTATTATAAATTTATATAGTATAACTAATTAATTTATATTTATATATTCATGGCTTCACGATTCTATCCATCAGAGATACGTGAGATCAAGCTAAGAAAGCTAAAGCACAATATGCTTACGTCTTAATTATAACAGTTAATTTCATGTATCAGAATATACATTTCATCATGAAAATTTACATAAATAAATGCAGACTTACCCAACATAACTCTGTAATTGATTCCCTTTCCGTAACACTATATCTTGAGTACGATTTATAATTCCCCTCCCCTGTATATATTACATCAAAAAGTAATGAAACTTCGATATTAACGTTGGAAACTTAACTTCCAAGGTAATGCTTAACAATAGGGTGAGATAATTACAGAGATTTTCACGCTAGCCATTAAGCTGATTTGTGTACACACGCTATGAGCACATCTGACATATTAATTGAATGCTTAAAACATAAACCACGTTATCACGCTTGTGCAGGAGGAATATTAATTTAAATGAAGTTATCTGCCATATCAATTATTATCATTACACTCAGGCTATGTTGTATGATTTAAAATTATGAAGGATGTTAAGGCTTAGTAACACCGTCTTAATTTTGTTCCTTTTCTTTAACTTTCAGTTTCTAGTAATATATGTATATATTACTAGGTAATATATATATATATATATATATATATATATATATATATATATATATATATATATATATATATATATATATATATATATATATATATACATCTGCATATATAAATATACACTCATGTCCATAAATTTAGGGTAATTCAGAATCACACGGAAATCGAACTCTAAAGTAAAAATTTCACCTGTGGAATTATCACACACATCTTAAAGAATAATATGCAAATTTCAGGAAGCCACCAGATGACGCCGATAGTACGTCACAATGACGAGAGTGCAAGAGAGAGGTATATAAGGAATTGTGGCAAAGAAGTAAAATTGTTCACAAGCGTTCTGTAAGACGCTCAGTGCCATAGTCGAATAGTTATCAGAGGAAGCATGTGGATGATTTTTTACGTGCTAGAATTTGAGGCCGTCTGGAATGTGGGCGTACTCAAATGGAAGAATCCGAGGAACTTGGAATTGCCCAAAGTGTCATCTCTAGGCTTCTGCAACGATTCCAAGATGATGGAAATGGCAGTAGACGTTACAGTACAGATCTTCCCCGAGTTACAACGCCGAATGAAGACCGGTATTTGGCAGTAACTGCCAAAAGAATCTGACGGAGCACAGTATCCGACCTATCTCGTCAGCTATCTGCAGCCACGGGTATCACAGTTTCAAGGCAAACCGTGTATAGACGTTTGGGAAATATTGGTCTATATGCTCGCAGGCCTGTCAGATATGTTCCGCTCACGGCAACTTACTGTCGGCAGCGATTAGCCTGGAGTAGAGAACATGCAATGTGGACATCGTCACAGTGGGATTGTGTGATGTTTTCCGACGAGTCCAGGTTTAGCTTGCAGTCTGATTCACGTCGGACTTTCATATGGAGAACGCCAGGTAACCGTTACCACCAAGACAACATCATTGAACGACACCGTTACGGTGGTGCTGGATTGCTCGTTTGGGGTGGATTTATACTGGGCTCCAGAACAGATCTGCATGTTCAAATAGGAATCGTGAACGGACACATTTATCGGGACATCATTCTGGAACAGCATGTACGTTTGTTTAGGGGTGCCGTGGGTGCAGAATTTGTGTTTATGGATGACAATGCCCGACCTCACTGTGCAAACATCGTAAAGGAATGCCTTCAATCTGAGGATATCACCCGTATGGAATGGTCAGCATTCTTGGTCACCTGACTTGTATCAGATAAAGCATGTGTGGGACATGCATGGCCGACGAGTTGCAGCCCGTCAACCACGTCTTACATGTGTACCGGAAATTGGGACAGCATTGCTTGCTGAGTGAAGTAATGTTCCCCTATATCAGATCGATAATTTGATACTCAACAAGACCAGGCGTTGTACGGACTGTATTTCATCGCATGGGAGACATACAATGTATTAACCATCATACCATCCATGTAATATTAATTTTTTGTAAAGGTGATATTTTTTACAATTGCTCCAGGGAGCAAAAATCGTAGTTTTTATTAATGGTATCATACATACACCATCTCTTTTGTTCTTTATCTTTTGTTTAATAAATGGGTTTTTTGAATAAGTCAAGCACCTTTCTGAACCTTTATTTGCCGGAGCTGGCATTATCCTAAATTTATGCACATGAGTGTATATTAATTATTAGTACTTAAAAGTTTTTCACAGGAATATTAAAATCAATTTCGTCGTTTAATTCAAAATTAAAGTACACAAAGTCTCGTATATATTTCTCTAAATTTCAAAATGTTTACTAAAAGACAATGCGCAGAGACACCCGTTTGTTAACAGAAAGACAGTGTGACCTATTTTTACTGTCAGGAGAAACGAAAGCTCACTTACATGTAACATACCGAGGCATTTACCCTGGGGTTTTCACGATTCTCTTTAGCATTGAGCGTGGCTTTTGCTAATTGCTGACTCGTCCCTGGGCTTTAGATTCCAGATCATGATCGAGAGACGCATAAATTGGATACGAAAGACAGGGAAAAATAGGAAGTAATAGAAATAACAAAAGCTTCACTGGAGTATTTGTTTTCGCGAGACTTTTCTTGACAAAACGTTATATTTACTCAATGTACGATTAAAGCTCTTGACTTATTTTCTCATATAAAAGGCTATACATAGGTTTAAAGACTGCTTTCCGTTATCTGGAAAAAGTTTTATAAGAAAATGAAAATCTAAGCATAAAATTATATTGTTTTTCTTCTTTACAAGTAAAGGAAACATTGTTATATAGGGAATATAATAATACTTCTATCTAATAAATCAGATTGATTTGAAATCACAACATCAATAATTTTTATTCTTTGAATCATTTTGATTCTTAAAACTTCTTTGAGACCTTCTTACCGGGAATCTCTGAAAATGTCGGTCGACAATCTGTGGAAATTTTGAACTGAATATAACAAAATTTAAAGTTATTGATGTATTGCCTGTAAACTGCTATGACATGGCAATAATACGAATCTCCTCTTCATCTACATGTCAGTTATTTATTTTGCTTTCATGTTCAAAAGTTACTAAAGCTTATTTAACTTGATTTCTAGCTTACCTGAATGCTCAAGGAATCGATGGCCTAGTCTAACACCATATGGAGTTAGTACTAACGGGTTACAATGATACTAAATTAACTTGATCTGCGGGGACTCTTGTATGTGCAGGATCATCCGCAGAGACTCGCATTTTCAGCTAAATCTTGCTGTAAGCTTTCGGGGGAGTTGGCGTAACTTTTTGGATTACCTAACTGTTCCAGGACTTACTTGTAATAGTTACACAGGTTTGAAAATATAACGAATTTTATTTTCTGAAATCGACTCTACAGGCAAAATTATATTTTCTACTATGGTTTCGTATTGTTGGAAAACTCACTACGAATTCTAACTTTCAGTTCTCACAAAATCTTGCCTACCGTGAATTATTTTAGGCATGATTAGCTCAAGGGCTTAATCAGTTCAAGTCAGTTCCGGGTAATTAGTAAGCGCTCTCATTCTGCACCAATGCGGCAGACGGTTACTTGGACAACATCCTTACCGTCATATGACCCCGCGGTTTTGCTGGCCACTTTTCTGGGAGCACCGTATAGGTGGACCATCATTACTCCTCTATGGGTCGGTCCCGTAATTTTGAACCGAGTCAAGTGACGAGACCGGAACACTTGACCCCGCACCTCCAGAGGTAAATTTGAGAACTTTGAGGACATTGCAACCACGCCCTATTTTACGTGCCCCAGCCACCATTAGTGAACACCGGCCTCGAACCCGCAACCCTCAGATCACTGGCTCGACGCCTTTTCCAACCGGACCACCACGCCCTCAGTTAGTAAGAGCTTACCGACGTCAAATATAGACTTCCTCCAGCTGAAGACAAATAATGTGCCCATATTCTGGAATCTCCTCTAATACTACTTGAGTATAGTTTTGAATAAGGCATTCTATATCTTTTCATATTTGGCCCAGTAACTTTTTACCAAGTCCTAACTTTGCATGATACTTTCTCTTTTGAGTTCTTGCCACATCCGAGGGTCACTAATATAAAGTTTTATGAAAAGTTTATGAGAAGCGCAAAGAAATCATGAGTAAAAAGCTGGTTAAAAACTAAAAAAGTAGTACAAACTTTCGATTAACATTAATAAAAGAGGCAAAAGTTTAATAACAGCTCAGGAACTTTCGTCATAAATTTTACACTTCAATAATTTTATAGATTTCTGTTAAATGTAGTATAGATTTATGAAGGTGCTCTCTAATATCGAAAATTACTTGCGAAAAAACAAGCTATTAAAAACTAGAAACAGTTTCTGTACAATAATACCTAGTTTTTCCCACACATATCTCTCTATATAAAAGTGAATGTTTGTTTGTTTGTTGGTATTTTATGCGCTGCTGTACCGTTCATCCGATTGCGATGAAACTTGGTCAACTTATTGCTTGAACTTGCGAAAAGGTTATAGACTATTTTCATCCTGCTACGACGTTCCATTCCCGAATTATGTTAGAGCAAGTTTGCGCGGTATCAACGGATATTTTTGTTCAAAGCCATTGTAACATTTCATTGTTGCCAATTAAATTATAACATTTCCGTAAAAATAAATATACATGAATTAAAAACGTGATTTATTCATATATTGACGCATGCAAGAATGAATTTGATATATTATTTTCACATACGTGAAACACGTGCGTTTAGCCTTGACGCGATGATTTATATAACTGAAGTGACATTGAAACATAGCAGATGATTTAGTTTTGAGAAAGAATTACAATCATGAAATACGTGTATATTATAATTAAGAAAGTCTGAAAGTGGCATTGAAACGTAGCAGACGGTTTAGTTTTGAGCAGAAGTAAAGGCAAAATGTCAAAGATTGTTGAGAAATGAGCAATGTGATGAAAAAAAAACAGAAGAGCAAGCCAACAGAATTCGAAATGCAGTTAGACGAACGCAAGAATATGAAGAAAAGCATTCCCAAGCCAACAGAATTCGAATTGTGATCCGAAGCAGTGAGACTGATGAAGAAACTTTTAACGCGTCGAACATACGGTCGTCTTCGAGCTTCAACATCGAAAGGAGAGGAAAGCGATGAACAACGACAGTACCGACAACAAACTAATGCTATTTGCTGCCACAAAATAATTTTAGCGAAAATTTCAGAACATCATAACATGAGGCTAATCATTAAAAAAATAATAATAACAGAAACTGAATCACGGGCGAAGCCGGGTAATACATCTAGTCCTTTATATAAAACATCACAATTATTAAAAGAGATACGAGTAGCAAGAGTTATGGAAATCTGAGAAGAATAATATTACATGAAATTTTAGGAAATCTACAAACAAGTATTAAATAGAATTTTACAAAAAAATTCTTTGATTTGAAGTATGGATATATCATTGCAAATTTACAATAATTCCTTAACAATTAAAGAGAGTGAAGATGTTTATTAAAAAAGATCATAACATGTATTGGTACCGCAGGATGTTTAGAACATCTATCTTACTGATCAGACAATAATTTCTAGGTTCTGTAAAAATTTTATATCAATAATTTGCCAAACATCAGCCCATTATCACCATTTTGATAATACCACTGAGAGCGGGTTATTAAATTTCACCAGGTTTTAGATGTTATTTCACCATTAAAGGTTAAACAACATCCATTGTAATGAAATTTTCCTAATACATATTTTAAATTTGATCATCCTATAAGCTTTTACTAAAATTATGCTTAATGCATAGAATCGAGGAAGAGATGAGAAAGGAAAATAATCACCCATAATTCAAAAATATTCACGAATGGAAAAAAATTATAAATTGAAAACCTAAGAAACGGAAACCTCATAAATGATGGAAACAAGATTATACCTCCATAATTCAAGAAAATATTCTTTGATTCAATGAAACAGATGTAGTTCAAAATACATCCAGAAAGTCAATCCCATTACATTCTTCCCCTTATCTTAAGAAAATAAAGAATAGCACCACTTATTTCCCTACTGCCGAGAAGTGAAGGAAGCTCCCTTTCACAAAACATACCAAAGAATTTGCCCAGGGGTTTTCACAATTCTCTTTAGCATTGAGCTTGACTTTTGCTAATTGCCGACCCGTCCCCGGCTGTATATTCTAGATCATGATTGGGTGGATCATAAATTGGATCACTACGGAAAAGCTAGAACGGAATATGTTGAGTTAGAAATAGCAGAGGTTTCAACGGAATATTTCTTAATATGCAGAGACATTTTGGAGCAACATTTCACATTATATTGTCTGCTTTCTCCTACAGGGTGTTCTATATGTTCTTTTAACTATAAAAAAGGCTAAAAATACGTATCTATAAAACTTACTTTTACCTATTATTTTACTATAAATTATTTTTTAAAGCTTCATCGTCAAATGAGAAATGCTTCATTTTTCTATTGTTTTACTTCTTGTTATATTTTTCAGCCACGATGACTATAAAGCAAAAAACCTCTAAAGCTCTAAAATAAGATTTGTTTTTTAATCAGTCTTAATCATCATTTTCGATTTCATATTCGTGCTGTCAAGTAAATAAATATACTCATAAAGATTTTAAATCTTTCATATGCACGTTGTACTGTGTTCCTATTTTGGAATCTTAAAGCCACAAACAGATTGCTGAGAAATCGATACTACTAGATAACACAAATTAAAGGAAGCTTCAGTGACACTTGAGTTCACTGAAGCTTCAGTGAGAATTGAGAAATGCTTCGTTTTTCTATTGTTTTCTTTCTTCTCGTTACATTTTTGAGCCACGATGACTATGAAGAAAAAAGCCTAAAATTCTATTCATTTTTAAAATAGTATTAATCATTATTTTCAATTTCATATCCATGCTGTCATTTAAATAAATTTATTCTTTAACATATTAGATTGTTCATATGAACATTGTACTGGATTCTTATTTTAAAATCTTAAAGCTATAAACAGGTTGTTCAATAATCGATACGGCTCGACTAGACTACAGAACTAAAAAGAAGCTTCTGTGACACTTCTCCATAAAATTTTGTGTACAGATGAATCCAATGCGTATTCTTCAAATATTTATCTTAGTTCAAACCCGAGGGACAATTTCAAATTACTACCTTTTAAAAACTAACATTTATATTCCTGTAGTTATTGTGAAATAATTATATTGGCACTTTCTACATGAATGAACCACCACTGAGACAATTCGCATGTATAGTCAATCAGTGAGATTTCTTATAGGATAGAAACTCATATATATATATATATATATATATATATATATATATATATATATATATATATATATATATATATATATATATATACTAGCATTATTGCCCGGCGATGCCCGGGTAGATATATAGATATAAAAATATTGATGCATTCCATCAAAAAAATACTGGGCTGCAACCCCCCCTCTTCATGTTCATATGGCCAGACAGAATGCGCTTAGCGCGTTTCTTCTGAAATGATATACAGACAATAAGAAAGAAAGAAACTTTGAGCCTGCGGACCTTCGTCTGATTATACGTCTGATTTTATTGAGAATTAATAACACAGTGTTGCATGATTCGCACGTTTGGATTGAATAAGTTTACTGTTTAATTAGATTTGTTTGATCCACTGTTTAATTAGAAATAAGTTTTATAATTTACATTTGCCTTTATTATTTATTTTTCCCTTAAAAGCTCAGTTTGTTCCACATCACCCAAGAGACGCACTTTTTTCCACATCACCCAAGAGGTAAAGTGAAAGATGCCCCTTTTATTTATTCAAAGTAAGGCGCGATTTCACATGAATCCTATTTTTCTTACTTTGGTGATTCGGTTTTTTATTGTCGACAGGCCAAAAACCGTATCGGTTTTTAATTTTCCTAAGGCCAAAAATGGTTGAAAAAGCAAATTGTAAATCGGTTCAAGCGATGAGAAAAACTGCAAGTAACAAAGGACAAAAAGCAGAGCCGGGAAAGTTGTGTTAAAACATACTAATTTGAACTGCATCCTTAAAAAACTCCCATCTCAGTTAGTCTAGTGGTTAAATTTTATCTTTAACCGTATTTTAATATTTCTTTTGTCAATCTATTTCGTTGTTATGCACGTAACGCAAAATTAATTTAAAGTATCACAAAAAGAAAAGAAACCACCGGATCAGCATTTCATAAATTAAATTCTAAAAATTAATTTTTAAAAATTCACCAAAAATCAGAAAAGGGAGGTAACGATTCGAAAAAGATTTCGTTTTAAAAAATTTTTATGATCTTTCTCGTGATATAAATTTTATAACCCTCGGATTATCATTTTAAATGCAAACTTAAAAAAATTAGAAAAAAAGCTTAAATTTAATTTTAAAAAATCGAAGAAGAATTTTTCAAAAATCTTTCTCAGGTCACCCCTCCAGTATAAACTCCACTATAGAAGAATCCCCATGCAAAATTTCAGCTCTTTA
Source organism: Dolomedes plantarius (assembly GCA_907164885.2). Lineage (NCBI taxonomy): Eukaryota > Metazoa > Arthropoda > Arachnida > Araneae > Dolomedidae > Dolomedes > Dolomedes plantarius. The sequence continues at coordinate 86,555,232 of OU015495.1, forward strand.
TGTCCAACGGTTTGGACTGAGCGTTATCTGTCAGTTAGTCAGTCAGTTAGGCAAGGCCATGAAAGTTTATTACCATGAAGCTCTCACACCCGCGCACCCCTCTTCTCCCGAGCGGGGGAAGAGAGATAGTTTCGGATTTCACTGAACGTCTGTATCCACAGAGGGTCTCGCACCTCTTACGGGCACAAAAAATCATTGAATAATTAATTTTAAAAAAACTAATTGAGCCCCAAACTTCGTTTTTGCTGATTTAAGTTTCTCGGGTCCTAAACATTAACTGTGCCGAATTTGGTCCCGGTGGGTGAAACAGTCTATCATTCTATAGCGGACGAACAAACAGACAAGCTCTTTTATATATATATATATATATATATATATATATATATATATATATATATATATATATATATATATATATATAGACACACTGGCCAATGAATTAGAAACCTAGGATTGATATTTTATTGGACCTCCTTTTGTATGGCTAACAGACCGTATTCATGAAGGCATTGATTCTCCAAACTTCTGTAGTGCATTTACGTCCAGAGAAAACCCTGCAATGGCTACACAGACTTTAAGATACTGTAAATTGGATGGAAGAGGAGATTGCTGTCGAATGCACCCTTCCAACATGTTCCAAATATTTTATATTGGATTAAGATCCGGGCTTTGCAGTGGGAAGGTAAGCGTTAGAAGTCTGATTGATGTTCTGTGAATCAATCTCGAACAATTCTGGCACGATGTATAGTTGCATTGTCGTCCATGAAGTGTCCGTCACCTGCGGAGTAAAAATTTAACATTGCAGGATGGAATTGATCTGCCAATATGTCCAGGTATTGCATGGCTGTGTGTTTAACCTAAACGAGCAGGTATCCGACTACGTATATTCCTATCCTTTGCAATTATCTGGGCATGATTCGCCACTAGATCAGGAACCTTAGTTGAAGATTTCTGTCAGTTGAAATACAGTACAGTCCCTTTTCTGCCGTACAATCCGTCGCAGACGACGCCGACAACGGTCTTGGTTGATTGTGTTCGAACCACAGTTACGTCTTTTGGACAAGAACTGTGGGTTCTGCATCCAACTGTTGAACACCTTCGAAATGGCTGCTTTTGAGAACTCAGTCAGTTCTGCTGTCTTCACAATCGTGACTCCTGCTAAATGGGTCCCAACAAAAAGTCCTTTTTCAAATGTTGAATGATCTGTCGTTTTTCCCATTCTACTGCGTTTATCGTGAATTACAGCGGCACACCTTACTTATACTAGCATTCTGATGACGTTTCATCCACGTCATAAACAGGTTTTGCATACGCACGCCGCTAGAGAGAATTTTTCAAAAACTCTCACAGGTTTCTAATTCATTGGCCATTGTGTGTATATATGGTTATATATATACATATATGTATATATATATATATATATATATATATATATATATATATATATATATATATATATATATATATATATATATATATATATATATATATATATATATGTGTCAGATCCGGGAGTAGAAACAAATTCCAAAATAATGTCCAGGGGTATCTCGAAAACGATACGTTCGATAACCGACAATTATATATTTAAAGTTAGAAATGTCGGCACATCACATTAAAACACAATCTGACATAAAATATAATCACTAATATAAACTGCTCAAAACAATTAGGGTAGCACATGGTTTTAACGAAATTTCGCAAATACTTACACCTATAAGTAACATAAAATAAATCATCCATAATTTAAATCCTAGCAGGAAACAGAAGAAGAAAACTTCATATGCAAATCAAAGTTCATGACGTCAAAAATCAGAAAAAGAACATAAGGGCGGAAATCGGGATGTTGCAGAAACGTCTGTTTCACTGCCTTAACTGTGAAAATCGATTGCTTAGTTATTCTTTTTGAGAAAAGGGGACTTGAAAATGTCTCAACAACGTAATTTACCGGAATCCATGGCATGGCGTATTATAGGCAGACTTGAATCCGGGCAAACACAGCGTAGTGTCGCGGACGCTGTGGGAGTTGCCAGAAGTGTCGTTGCAAGGCTGTGGAATCGATTCCAAGAAACAGGGAATGTTAGACGTCGACCAGGGCAAGGTCGACCACGCGCCACTACACCAACTGATGACCGGTATATACTGTTAACAGCTCGTCGAAACAGAACAGACACTGCTACTCAGCTGCAAAGACAGTTGCTCTTGGCAACAGGACGAAGGGTGTCCAGCCAAACAGTAAGTAATAGGCTTCATCAGGGAGGTCTCTATGGACGTAGGCCAATGGTCTGCATTCCGTTGACCTCACGCCACCGTGCGGCCCGAAGAAGATGGGCTGCTGATCATCGATATTGGGAGCAACATGATTGGAGCCAAGTGCTGTTTACAGACGAGTCCCGATTCAGTCTGGAGTGTGACACCCGACGTGTTTTGGTATGGAAGGAAAGGGACACTCGAAATAATCCCACATTAGTTCGTGAAAGGTCACAATACAGACGAGCTGGTTTTATGGTATGGGGTGGAATCAGCATAGGTGGACGTACGGACCTGCATATCATTCGGAATGGTACTTTGACGGCCCGAAGGTATGCAGACGAGATACTGAGACCTCATGTCATACCTTACGCTGCAGCCATTGGAGATTCCTTTGTTTTTCAGCATGATAATGCCAGACCGCATACAGCTCGTCTTGTGGAGAACATGCTTGAAGCTGAAACAATACAGCGTATGGAATTGCCAGCGTGCTCTCCTGACCTGAATCCAATCAAGCATGTTTGGGACATGCTCGGACAACGCATTGCTGTGAGACCAAGGCCTCCTTTTACTCTCCGAGACTTGGAGATTGTACTTCTTGAGGAGTGGAACAGTATTCCCCAAAGTCTTATCGATAACATCATCGCATCCATGGAAAACAGGTGTGCAGCAGTCTTAGCTGTTCGAGGAGACCACACGCTATATTAAAAGTCTTGCATCATTTCTAAACAATACTTTTTTTTATCGTTTACATGTAACCAAATTGTTGCCCTAAATCATCTTTTCAGGTTTTTTCCATATTTTCAAAGAATTAAAGCTTAATTACAAATTTTTTTTACGTCTTTTTTTCTGTATTGCGCATTGATATGCATGTACTATCCATTTTATGTCAATACGTGGCTGTCTCGCACGGTTTTTCTTAACTTCTTTGCTTGCTCCCCTAATTTTTTTTAGCAGTGTAGTTCTAGCTTTGGTATACGGCCCGCTATGTCCGCATACGCCGGCTTCCACTCGCCGACTGTTCAGATGTGTAGACGTTTACTCTTACGAATTTAGCTACGAATTTTGCTACGATTAACGATTCTAAATGGAAAAAATGAAATTAGCTGATATTCCCCGAATCAAAGCAAACTTGAAGTCCGCTTCTGTAAAATCTATAAGATGTTTGCATTATTTTGTTTATGAAACTGAAGGTGACCGATTAAACCGGAAACCGTTACGAGAATTTTCTGGCTTTGACTACCAGAAAAACGACGAACATTATGAAAAGAAATTAACTTTTGCTGTGAAACACGTTAGGATTGCGAATTTAATTACAATTTGCAATATTTTATGTATTGAATGTGATTGAAATGAAACTGTTCTCGCTACTCGAATTCTCGATAGCCTATTAGATATTAAAACGCTTAAAAATGATAATTTTGAATCTGATAGCGACAATTCTGACGACGAACACGTGAATGAAGAAATTCGTAGCGAAGTTAGTGAATTAACCCGTTTAGAACCAACAGTAGATAAACTTTCTAAATTTACTATTTCCTATCATGATATCGAAGACAGTTTGAAAAAGTTTGACGGGAAAGATAATTATTCCATCGAAAAGTGGATAACTGATTTTGAATAAACAGCGGCCATTTGCGGATGGAATGATCTTCAAAAGTTAATATTCGCGAAACGATCATTAACTGGATTAGCGAAACTCTTTATTCAAGGTGAATCTGGCTTAACTTCGTGGGCTAAGCTTAAATTAGCTCTTGAACAAGAATTTGCCTCGAAGTGCACAAGCGCCCAACTCCATAAAATGTTGACGAAACGTCGTTTAAACAACGAAGAATCTCTGCAAGAGTATTTTCTGATCATGAAAGAACTAGCAAGCAGAGGTAACATCGAAACAGAATCCCTAATTCAATTTGTTATAGATGGTATTCCCGATAAACCGTCTAACAAAGTAATTCTTTACGGTGCGAAAGATTTAAAAGAGTTCATGGAAAAATTAGGTATTTACGAAAAAATACGAAATCATACTACGATTCCAACTGAACCAGAAACGAGAAAAAAGAAAAACATTTCACCCCTCTTTCAGACGTGTCTCCCCGCTTTCAGCGCTGTAAAAACTGCGGTGATAAAAATCATAGTGTTTGCCCATTTAAAGATCGCAGAAGAAAATGTTTCAATTGCAACCAGTTTACGAATGACCACGTTTCTGCTAACTGTCCGGTGAAAAGTAATAAAACCCCGACTCAAGCCGTGAATATCAGTCGCCGTGTTCCCGCAGAGAAAAATTCTCTTGTACAAATAAACGTCAAGTTGAACGATAATGAGCTGACGTGTATTTTCGACAGTGGTTCCAGTTTGCATGTAATACGATCCGCTTGCTATGAAAGACTGGGTCTACCAGCTGTTTCTCCCCCCGCCATAAATCTAGTAGGACTAGGCTCTAAGAATGTGTTTACCAAGGGTTCTTTTATGCATAGCGTGGAAATCAACGATCACTTCTTCGAATTGCTGTTTCACGTAGTCCCGAACGAAGTGATAATTTTTGACCTTATTATTGGCACCCCTCTGTTAGATTTCGCTGACGTTATTTTGAAAAAAGATTATTTAATCATTCAGAAGCCCTCCAACACGAACAACTTTTTATTGTTGATGGAAAGTTTACCGAACTTTGTTTCTAACGAAATAGATTTAAACCACATTAAAGATAAGCAACGAAGAGACACTATTTTTAAACTTGTATCTACATATACGCCAAACAAAACCGAGACCATAGATATTTCTATGAAGTTAATTTTAAACGACGATATTCCCGTGTATCAAAGACCTCGACGTTTAGAAATTCCCGAGAAATCATTTGTAGATCAACAAATTAAAGAATGGTTAGAAGCCGGAATAATTAGACCTAGTTGCTCTGATTATGCAAGTCCAATTGTTCTGGTTAAGAAAAAAGACTGATCTACGCGACTATGTGTTGATTACTGAGCATTAAATAAGAAAACAATAAAGGATCGTTTCTCCTTACCGTTAATTGAAGACGTTCTGGATAAATTACAGGGTGCAAAAATATTCACAACGATTGATCTCCGAAATGGCTTTCTTGTCGATGTAGAAGAAAATAGTCGCAAATTTACTAGTTTTGTAACTCCTGATGGACAATATGAATTTTTGAAAACACCTTTTGGTATCTCTAACAGTCCCAGTGTTTTTCAGAGATATATCTTTCACGTATTCCGAAATCTCATTAATGAAGGTATTGTTGTATTGTATCGAAAACGGAAATGTTAAACCATCTCCGTCAAAAACAGCTGCAGTGCAGAAATTTCCTCAGCCAACAACAATTAATCAGGTCCAATGTTTTCTAGGCCTCACGGGATATTTTCGAAAATTTATCCCTGGTTATTCTACTATCGCAAAACCTTTGAGCTACTTGCTTAGGAAACCTGAGAAGTTTATTTTTGGTCCAAACCAAGAAGAAGCATTTTTGCGATTAAAACAATATCTCGCTACTGAACCCGTTTTGAGCATATTTACGCAAGGCAGAAAACTCACTGCACACTGACGCTAACAAACATGGATACGGAGCTGTGTTATTGCAAGAAGATGAAAATGGAAAATATCACCCCATCCATTACATGAGCAAGAAGACGTCGCAAGCTGAAGAGAAGTATTGCTCGTACGAATTAGAATTTCTCACGGTCATTGAATCATTGAAAGAATTTAGGAATTACTTGCTTGGTTCCAAATTTACAATTCTAACGGACTGTGCCGCTTTCCAGATGACAATGGACAAGAAAGACCTTTCACCGAAAATTGCGAGATGGTCATTATTCTTGGGAGAATTTGACTATGAAGTTATCCATCGGTCAGCAGCACAGATAAAGCATGTCGATGCGCTAAGTCGCAACACTGTGCTAATTATTTCAAATTCGGACGACGATATAACCGCCAAAATTAAAGCTGCCCCAAAACGAGACGAAAATATTGAAACGATTAAAACCTTGATAGAAAAGGGAAATTATGAAGAACATTTTGTCAAAAATGGAATTTTGTATAAGTATAAAAATGGAAGAGAACTTTTAATGGTGCATCAAGAAATGGAAAAAGAAATAATCAAACGAATTCATAGTAAAAATCATTTTGCATCATCCAAGACCGAAGACGTTTTAAATCAAAATTATTACATACGTAATGCCAGAAAACAAATTGATAATGTCATTGCCAACTGCGTAGAATGTGTCCTATGTAACAGAAAACGTGGCAAAGGTTTACTTAATCCTATCCCAAAAGAAAATTCACCGTTGAGCACGTATCACGTTGACTTTATAGGTCCTATGCCTTCTACGAACAAGAATTATCAACATATTTTCACTGTCGTAGATGCCTTTACGAAATTTGTATGGTTATACCCAGTAAAATCGACATCGTCACGCGACGCAATAGAAAAGTTAAAGCTACAACAAACTACCTTTGGAAATCCTTCACGAATTATCAGTGACAGAGGAAGCACATTTACTTCGAATGATATTGAGACCTATTGCGTAGAAGAAGAAATAGAGCATATTAAAATTACAGCAGGAATTTCCCGTGGTAACGGTCAGGTTGAAAGGATGCATGAAACTTTAATTCCTATACTCTCTAAACTTTCAATTTCCGGTCCAACGAAATGGTACAAATACGTGTCTATTATTCAACGAATAATGAACAGTACCGCTTCTCGAAGTACTAAATTCACACCATTCGAACTGTTGACAGGCGTGAAATTAAAAGGCATAACAGACATACGAGTGAAAGAAGTCTTAGAAGAAGAGTACCTTAACTCGATGATGAAAGAGAGAGATAAAATGAAGGAAGAAGCAAGGCAAAATATTTTTAAAATTCAAGAAGAAAATCGGAAATCCTATAATAAGAAGAGGAAAAGATTGTACAAGTACAAAGTAGGAGAACTGTGTGCAATCAAGCGCACGCAGTATGGAACTGGAATGAAGTTACGACCGAAATTCCTCGGTCCCTACCAAGTTACCAGTGTCAAGCCCCATGACCGGTACGATGTCGTCAAAGTCGGACAACCTGAATGTCCCAACATCACGTCCTCTGCTGCCGACTACATGAAACCGTGGCATCCCCACTATCTCAATTCAGACGACTGACAAGTTATCCCGCCATCCGATGTCAGCAACAGAGTACCCCCTGCATGGTCCCATGTATTGTAAGTGTGTTCCATTTTATTTCTTTTTCAGAGACTGTCATTGCCTATTGCGTAATGTTATCCGAGGCCGCATAGCAGCTAGGATGGCCGATCTATAGAAAGCAGAACTGAACTTTTAACTATGAACTTAAACTTCATAAAATGTTATTTGTAAACGCATATAATGTCTAGCGCAAGAGGGCGCCGCTAGCACGAACATTGTCACGACCCCTTTACTCTGCTTGGGGAGAACATTAGGACACCCGTTTTGGATTCCGTCGTAGACGGACTACGTTTTTTTTTCAATTCTAAATGTAAATAAACTTTAATTGTTCATTGTTATTTACGATGGTTGTTAGTTTATGTTGTGGATGTTCTTGTGCAACCCCTCGCCCCAAATATATATATATATATATATATATATATATATATATATATATATATAAAGACAGAGAACAAATTACTTACATTTGTTAGTTTTCTTTTATTTATTACAAAAAAGGAGTCCTTGAAAAATCATTTTTTTCCTGCAGCCGTAGAAGCAAAAAAGCAGACTTAAGGAGAACATAATGAAACATTTTTCCTGTCGTTCTCAGGACTTTAACAAAAAATCCGAAAGCTGCGTGTTTGCTAATTCTTTTTTTGTCCCCGGCTAGAAATTCCAGCTGATGATCAGGTTGACGTATGGAACAGATCGGATACAGAGTGCGACATACAAACTATATTAGGCCAATAAATAAAAGTAACAAAGACCTCGGCAGGAAATTTATTACTCTCCAGGACTTTCTTGGTAAAAATATTACATTTCCGCCTTCACATGTTATTCCACTTAGAATCCTTTCAGTTCTCTCAGCGAGTGTAAAATCTCGAAGTACTCCTGAAGAAAATGCTGGAAAAATGTATGTAGCTTTTAATAATGAATTCAGCTCGAGGAAGCTGAAACTAATAAATATTGCAGATATTCAGACGTAAAATGAAATGTGTTTAGTATATTTTGCTAAGAAATACTTTGCTTTGAAATAAGTAACACAAGTAAATTTATAGATTGGTACTCTTCAGAGGAAAGGCTTTTGAAATATCTGAACTTAAGTTTGTTCTCATTGCATATCATTATGCCAAAAGACATAAAAAGTGAAAGATATAAAATAAGATAAGCTATTACAGTAAAATGTTTTTCAGCTCTAAAAATATTTTTAAAAATAGTTATTAATTTAGAACTCTTTAAAGTCCATAAATGAAAAGAGAACAAACTTTTTACTATGTTGTTTATTAAATAAAGACCAAGATATATATAATTCCTCTGAATGTATTCATAGAATACACCCATACATATATATATATATATAGCCATACGAGCGATAAATGTATCATAAGAATACAATGTTGGTTGAGAAATAGGTTTTTATTACAATACGATATAATTACAATATATTTTTTTCAACATGTTGTGATTAATGAATTTTGATTTTAAGTATTTTGGTGTTACGTAAGCCAAACATTAAAATAAAACGACAGTATTAATATGATTTCATAAATTCAAATTAAAATACTTTTCAATATCAAAATCTTGCGACTGAAACATTTACTTTTCATTCATATTTCCATTTAACTTTCATTACCAGCATTCATTTAACTTTCATGTTAGAAATCCATTTATTACAATTCTCTATCATCTTACTTGGATCCCAACTCCAAAGTGGAAACCATCATCCAAACAGCTGTCATTTAAATCACTTTTTTTTTTTATGCGGGGCTACCAGAATCCATATGCCCGCATTGCTCGTGATCGAGAAAAATAAAAAAATCAGAAATGTAAGTTAAATAGTCTTTCCGCGTGGCTTTCTACGTTTCCTCGGTAGTACGAAGTGTGTAATTGCTTTTTCTAATGAATGGACTTCTTGCGGTTCTTTGTGGATGCCAGAATTGCCCAGGGACATGCAATTGAATCAAAAGTAACAAATTAGATGAAATCAGAAAAAGAGGGAAAATTCTGCAACGTATTTACGTGAAGTCCGTTTGCCTCTCTTGGGAGCTGCTCTGGAGGAAAGACTATGTCCAAAGAAAATATACTTAGTATATTGATACGGAAAAGGGAAAAAAATAAATAACGTTGGCTTCCATTGTGTTTATAATGGACAGAAAGTGGGACTGTTGAATATCCCGTGACTTCGATCCTGGTACCAAAGTATTATCGAAGTTTTACTTTCTTCAGTTTTTTAAAGATGTGAATTTAAGGTTAAATTTGTATTTCATTTAAACAGGCGTATCATCATAAATTTTGTTTAAAGCATAGATTTTAATGCAAGAAAATATTTTACTCCTTTGTCATTATTCATTATGATGTTAACTAATCCAATGAACAAATAAATCCGAGAAAACTTCTATTTTAATAAATTTAAAATATATGTCCCGACTGTGAAAGGCTGGACATATATTTTTGTGCTAAAAATTTTTTTTTTCGTATATTTACTCATGCTTTACAAAAAGAAAAGAATCTGGTGATATGTAGATTGTCTGTAGATTACGGTAATATCTCATTTGCTTATGGCTTTGCTTCCAGACATTTTTAAAAAAAATCACAGCTCATAAGCTCTATGTGTTAGAACAGAAGACATTATATTAATACATACACCACTTAGATATTCTTCCTCTTTCAATAACAGAAGCATCCGAGATGCTTCTCTTATTGAATTTGAATATATATATATATACACTGCTGGCCACCCAAATTGCAACACCAAGAAAGACAAGGGATATCACAACAAAATTTATTTTGTAGATAACATGTTGACCAAGTATCAAATGATTAAATTTATAGACTTCTGTGAAGTGTGGTTCCTGCCAAAATCAGTAGCCAGAGTAACCGCCATTGTTGTAGATCACCGCTGCCACACGCCTCGTCATTGATTCAAAGAGACTTTGGATGAGTTCCAGACCAAGCAGCTTCCGCACGTTGCCAAAGTTGATCTGCTGTGGCAGCTGGGGATGGAATCTGGGTCAATTGTAGAGCAACCATGGACCACATGTTTTCTATCGACGAAAGATCCGGAGAGCGAGGCGGCCAGGAAAGCAATTCAATCTGGCGATTGACGAAGAACCGTTGGACAATGCGTGCCACGTGTGGTCGCGTATTATCCTGTTGAAATATGGGTGTGGGCAAGCCCTGAAGGTAAGGAAGGCCAACTGACTCCAACACCTCGGAGATGTAGCGCTGCGTACTTGAGGCAATGCGTACTTGAGGTGTGCGAGAGTGATATCCAATACCGCCCCATACCATAATACCCGGTGCAGGACCAGTGTGGTGGTGCATAACGCAGTTGTTCAGCATCCTCTCTTCACGGTGTCTCCAGACTCGAATGCAACCATCGTGGCGTTGCAGACAGAAGCGTAACTCGTCAGTAAAGACAATTTCATTCCATTCTGCCGTCCACATCCTTCTGTCATCGCACCATTGGCGGCGGAGACGTCTGTGGTTCTGCGTCAAGGGTAAACAAAGCAATGGACGTCTTGCGGACAGACCACTCTGCTGTAAACGGCGTCGAATGGTACGCGCAGACACTGGATGACGCGTTACAGACTGCATGTGCTGTGCTATGGTTCGTGAAGTGACTGAGCGATCCGTCACTGCCATGCGCACAATTTGCCTGTCATCACGTGAAGTGGTGCGCTGAGGTGGATGCGATCGAACACGCCGGTCCGTCGTACCCTCCTGCATCCAACGATCACATATCAGCATTACAGTTGTTTGGTTTCGTCCAACACGACTACCGATTTCCCTGAAAGATAATCCACAATCTCGTCTAGGCCACTATCCTTCCTCTGTCGAACTCGGATACTTGATCAAAAGATGATCGCTGTTTTCGACGAGGCATAATTGATCGTTTTTTTAAAAAAAAACCGCAGGAAAAACACAATTGTCGAACTTGAAATCGTCGAAATCTCCAAGCCTAAAATAACGCTTTGATGTGGCGCCACAGGCGCGCGTGATGTGCATCTGCGCTGAAATTCTAATCATTTGCATATCTCACCTCCGCTAATGCATGTTGTAAATTTCATGTTATTTGCATGTTTCTTTCAGGGTGTTGCATTTACAGTGGCCAGCAGTGTATATATATATATATATATATATATATATTCATGAATTTTAAATTTTATTGCTACTGAAAATGCTACTGAATCAAGATCCTTACTCAAGAGAGAGGGATGAATACCAATATAAAGTTTGAACTTTTCTATTTATGTATTTGAAAAATTAATGAATAACATTTTCTTCTGCTTCATGAAACTTTTGTACATTCTCTGTAATATCTACACCTGCTAAGTTTATAGTTCATTCTTTAGATTTAGGTGGTTTGATGAGAGCGCTATGGTCATTTTTTGATACACGAGAGGTAATTAGACGGTGACCTATTGATTAAAGCCGATTCCAAAGGGTTACAGACATCCATGCCAACAGTGGGAGTCGAACACATAGAATCTAGTACCATGGCCTGAGCCATAGCCATTCGACTAGCACTTGAAATCCACATTTAGAAAAACTAAATTTTCTGAAACGAGACCTAAATAACTAAAAAAAATTATTTGAGTAGTTGAAGTCCTTCTCGAAAAATATATTTTAGAAAAATATTACCTCTCCTGGATATACAGTTGCTTCATGTGTATAGCTTTTTTGTCTTGTGTCTTATGTGTTTACTATTGCTTATTTTCCTGTATAAAAAATACTAGGCTAAAAGTTGATTTTCTTAAATTCTGTAGTAGTAACTCGGCTAAGTTAATAGAATTACGTTAGTTTCAAAAGTTACTGTTTTATCGTCGTATAATTTTTTGTTTTCAGACAGTTAATTTATTGCTTGAACAAAGTTATGTTTGTATTTTAAACCTTCATGTTTCTCCCTCATGATATTCGAAATGACAAGCGATAAATAAAATGAAATATTGTCTGAAATTCATGTTTTTATTCGCGTTGTTACAAGCTCATCCATCAGTATCCATCTTGTACCGGAAACCTGTTCAGTTTATCTTCATTTATTTCGCAAGGTCAGAATGTTGAGCATAGGTCGAGCCTTGATCAATCTTTGCTACTCTCGGCAGATATGTCAATTTCCTACCATAATTCTACGTGTCAGAACAATATCAGCAAAAAAAAAAAACTTAGGTGCTTTCGTCATGTACATTTATTAAACTTTTCCTTCGTTGAATTGATATAGAGAATATTCAAATTAAACTCCCAAGAACTATTTCAATAGGGCTTTGTCACAATTTCAATGAAATTTAGGTTTTTAAGAGCAAAACTCTCATGCTACAAGTAACATATTTTTTCTGTTTCTCAAGATAGCCATTGATAGCCAGAATAATTTTGTAAAGGTTATTTTCTTTATCCGGTGTCGAAAATATCTAGATCAAGGTTTTAAAAATTGCAATTTCTATAAGAGAAATACTTTTTGTATATTTCCCTTACTTTCTCCCCAAAATGTAACAAAGGAACTGCCCTTGCCACTGTTGCCATACCCATGAACATTGTTTACCACTTAACCGCTGGATATTTTTTCAAAATATCGTTGAAAAGTTGTTTTTTATTTGCGTTTTCATCTTTATATGCAAATGTATTATGAGCTACAGTAGATATGCATATTCTTTGCAAAAATTAACAGCTTCTCGTTTAAAACGATTTGAACACTATGAAGCTAAAATAATGCTATGTACTCTCTACCTGGCACCCTAAAAAACGCAAGCAAATGTAACGAGTAGTGCAAATCGAAAATAAAATTGCGTTATATTCAGCAATCTATTTCTATAACGGCGAAAAAAAAAAATGGATATAAGATCAATCATAAAATTCTAACAAAAGACTATGAGAAAAATTAACAAGATCCTGATATCAGATATAAAAAACAGGCCAAAATTATGTCTAAATATAAACAGAAGTTCTGGTGACATGTGTTTTGCTGCCAAGGAGCTGAAATAAAAATTTTATAACGAAAATTCAGGCAACGAAAGATACCTCTAGAAATGCAAAGTATACCCGAACGCAGTTCGGGCATATCAAAATTTTACTAGACCGTTTGCTCGAGCTCAGTACAGGCAAATCAGTTAAGTGTTTATTAGCCCACTAGCCGTATAAACATACGAGTATTGAATTACAGGGTACTTTGCGAGTATTGAATTACAGGGGTTTTTTACATCGTAATTATACTAATATTAAAAAAGTATGTTGATGAAGCATTTTCTTTTTTACGTTTTGAGTCATATTGTCTTCGTACGAAGTTTATTTTCTGATAACAAATGTTTTAGATTTACCTTCCAGTATAGTGGTCGATAGTGAATTAATCAGTGCTCATTTAGGTAGCTATAAGTGAAATAATTATCTGATATTCCATTTAATGCAAAAGCTGCTAATAAAAAACTATAAAAGAATTATACATAAGTATACGTACCTAAAATTCGATTAAAGGAGAAAATAAAAGTGTATCTCACAAATTAATCAAATGATCTACTTAGGATGGAACTAGGTATGTACAAAGTATACAGAAGAGATACAGTGGTGAAACTTTTATAGACCTTTGAAGTAGTAACCAGAAATGTTTAGCCCCCTTTGCTAACGTTCTGGGGGCAGCAGGATGCCGTTGGCAGCACCTGATCTGTTGGTCCTTTAAATGGAGCGGTCTACAGCCTGTAGAATCTCTGGTGGAATCCACGAAGCGGTTCCTTCATCTTGGTGATGAAATCAAAGTCACAGAGACTTAAGTTCGGGGAATATGGGGGATGGTAAAGCACTTCCCAGCCCCAGTGAGCAATAACATCAGCCACAGTGGGCGTATAAGCATTTTCACTCCATCAGTACGTTGCAACAAATTATTTCGTACGATATAGTCCAGTCAAATTGTGTTTTTCGGAGGAAAATTTTGGGGTAGTTTTGATTTCATCCATTTTATATGTTTTTTGGGGTGCTGAATCCGAATCTGAGGTTTGTTAACAAAATTTCGTGACGCAACATTGAAGAAAATGCAAAAAAATGTAAAAATTTTCATTTTCTGGCGGTTTTTTGCTTATAACTCGGAAACTATCAACTTTTCGTATATAATTCCATTTATCAAAATTAAAGTACATAAAATTTCCTACAAATTGCACTATTTAGGTTTTTTTCTTCGACGGACCGTTTGGGCTCAAGCTCTATTTGAAAATTGGCGTATTTCGGCTGTCTCCACAAAAACCCACTTTTTCCACTCCAAAATTCTAATTTATTATTAATGGCTGTCAATTAGTGAATTCCTCCCAGTTCTCAACACATACCTTATTTAGATCGTGTATGTAGAGGTACAGGTAATTTTTTCAAAAATAAAATAATGTTCAAGTTATTTAAAGAAGTCCGAAATTGTACAAATTATTTGTAATTGTTACAAAAAAGTTGAAATTCCAAAGAAAAATCTTGAAAAATTATTACATTTTATTATATTGTATTACAATACATATGATCATATATAACATTATTATATGAGCCGTTGTCGTTTAGAGGGTCCTGGATGAGGTTATTCGAAGGCGGCGAGTCCTGGCACAGGTTCGGGTTGTTCTGTCGTCAGAGTCGGGGCTTGTTCATCTAGAAAATGAAAGAGGTGGTCAGAAAACAACAACTTGTGATCATATCTTAAGAAGAGATGAGTGATTACGAAATAGATTGTGAGATTAGACATACCTTCCGCATCATGTAAGCGTATTTCTTCAGTCTGTTCTTCAGTCTGTACCCATGACGTGAAAGGTGCTGTATCCATTCGATTGTATGTACATTAAAATCTGCATTATCGTACACCTGCTGTGAAAAACACGGCTGGTTAACTTTCAGTGGATCGCTGCTGACAGCTGATGCTTCCAGGCGGACAGCCTCTGTGTAAGTCAAACAAAATCCCAATGAGGAAACCACATCGACTAATTTCCTTGAGCCGTACTTCTTGTACAGAAACACAGCCAACCCTACGAGGACTGGTGAAACGAATGATCTGGGCCTCACTTCTGCTACAAGACTATGAGCCAGTGCTGTGTTCTTCTTCCACATATCATGGTCCCCACGTTTTTTGTTTAGTACAACTGTTTCCATAAATGTACGGAGACTTTCAGGAATGAGTTCCTCATTTCCTTCCAAAAATTTATCAGGTGAGGGGTACTGTTCTGTCTCATAAACTTGGCTCCGGATATCCTCAACAACAATTGCAGTAGCCGTCTTAATAATCCGGAGTCTTTCCTCTTGTTTATTTTTTAACGCCTGCTGGTATCAAGCATCATTTAAAATTTTATACCCTGTGTTTTTGAAACACACTACCAGCTTCTTGTTTGGAGAAAAGGTCATTATTATATCGCTTCCATATTTTTTGAGTAGATGAGCTTTAACTGTCTTTATGTCAGGACGATAATCACCCTTGATTTGGTCCACCAACTCGTCTAGCGTAAACTGACATTCTCCATCACTATTATCAAGATAAGTGTAGACATATTCCATTGCTGCTTCAACATGATTGGCGAATGGACCCCTTTTTCTCTTGAATTTTGGGCGATTGTACAATTTTCTCATACATAAACTATGATACTGACAATCAGAAACCACCAAGTCTGAGACAGGCAAAAGACGTTTGATTATGGCTTGTCCATACTCATCACCACGTTCTTCTGCCCTTTTTATGATAGTTTCCTTGACTTTCTAAATTCGAACCTGATACACAATATTACGATTGGTTTTCTTTTTTCTTTGTTGTTCTATAAAGTCAGGTGTTATGACGAGTCCAGACATAAAACAATGAGTTTTGAAATTGAAATGCGCTTCAGTAGAACGTCTTTTGACTTGCTCTCTACCCTGCTCCGCCTTCTTCAAATGAGCTGCAGTCATTCTTTTATTAATGTAGTTTGTACGACATCGCTCATGAACATCAACTGCAGATTTTTCACGTATCTGAACATGCTCACCATTCTTCCTCTTCTTTCTTGACTCGATAAACGTTTTCAAACCTCTTTGCCGCACCGTTATCACCTTCTCTACGTTATTATCCAGCACTTCATCACAAATAAAACACATATTTGAAGCCATTTTTAACACTACGCGTAAATATAACTTTTGAATCGTGTTGTCGTTGGATTCTAACACGGAACTACTTACTTCCTTCGCACTGCCACTGGTAGGAATCGGATGGCCGGTGTTTTTATTTTATTTTTTTTTTTGGGGGGGGAGGAGAGGAAACCTCTTGAACAATATGAAGGGACTTGAGACTGGGTCAGCACCCCCTATATTGGATATAGGGGGTGTTGATTGGGTACGCATGTACACGGTGAAGTAGTTGGCCTTGAATCGTCTGTGAAGGAATCGAATGGAAGGAAAGAGGGCTTTTAAACCAAAAGGGGCAGTTATAAAATCATTTGGTGAGGCTCGCCGAGAATAAATAACATGAAAAGACGTACAAGACGGAATTATATTTGCACAGAATTTAAATACAATGTGATTTTGAAAATCCTTCATTGTATTGGAAGGAGGAATTAAATGACAGCCTTTAATGATAAGTTTTGGAGTGTAAAAAGTGGGTTTTTGCGGAGCCAGCCGAAATACGCCAATTTTCAAATAGCGCTTGAGCCCAAACGGTCCGTCGGAGAAAAAAACGTAAATAGGGAAATTTGTAGGAAATTTTATGTACTTTAATTTTGATAATGGGGTTAAATGCGAAAAGTTGATAGTTTCCGTGTTATAAGCAAAAAACCTCCAAAAAATGAAAATTTTTACCTTTTTTTGCATTTTCTTCAATGTTGCGTCACGAAATTTTGTTAACAAACCTCAGATTCGGATTCAGCACCCCAAAAAACATATAAAATGGAAGAAATCAAAACTACCCCAAAATTTTCCCTCGAGGGCCCCTTTTGAGCACAAATTGACTGGACTAATAGACCGGTAACTAAAATATGGCATTTTTCATCCTATAACTGTATAGGCGGGTGATGTTTGCAAAGAGAGCACATTCGCTCTGAGGTAAGGCAGGTATGCTTCACTTGTTTTCTCACTTATAGCATCAAAGGTGTATAAATGTATAAACTAAATATTTGATCATAAAAATATACGCCAAACTTTCTATTAGATAAAAACATCTCTTCCTTTATTGTTAGTATTTCCTTATAATTATTACAGCAGTACATAGTTGTTCGAAAAAAAACCCTGATACACTTATAACACAAGACAACAAATATAAAAATATATCAATTATAATACTAGATTACAAAAGTATTTTAAATTAACATACCATTTTAACAGATATCAAAATTAACTAAATTTCAAACTATATCTTAAAAATTAAATATATTAAACCAGGTTTTGAATAGTTAAATGTAGCTCTTAAAAATTGTATTATATAAACTGTTTCTCTAACTTATATATGTGCAAAGAAATGTCTAATTAATTACTCATAAATCTTCAAGTTTAATTGAGATGAGAGGGAATTACAAATTCTGGGCAAACTGGACAATTACTGTTTGCCCGTAATCAGTACATTTCGAAATTTAACTCATAGCTATTACTACATCAATATAAAACCTACTATACAATATACAATTGTATTGCAATTTTCATACAGTTTAGCTAAAATGAGCTGAAAATGATTGAAAGAATCATTTGTGTTTTCTATGGCCATCATAAACATCACTTAGAGATTCAGCTCTAGAGCCTGAAGAATGATAAAATTTTGAATGAAATACCTTCAACGTACTAATTGTATTACTGCTGAGCGTTTAGAAATTTTAAATTAATTTGTGTCGTTCTTTTTTCCGCTACTTATATTTTGGATGTTATTTCTATATCCTTAAAAGTGTTACACATACTGAAAAAAAAACGTTCATGTATAAAGTAGGGAGAATATTAATAATACTTTAGGATAAAAACGCGATATTAGGATTTTTACATGGGTCTCTGAGCCATTATAGTTGGTTTTAAATTAAATATTTTGCATAAATAATAAAACTGCGATCCTTTAAACTTCACATGGAAGTTAGAAAAGTACATGGTTTCATTCTACATCGACCGTTAAGTTATTTATGAACTAGTTGAGTTCTATATAGTGTCATAATTCTTGAACGTTTTCTTCAAAAATCCTTTAGACCATGTATCAAAATAGAACTACCATTAAAACAATGTTATTTATATGAGAAAAGCTGCTTTTTAAAACCATCTATTTTCCTCCTCGGATATAGTAAGCATTACTTAAAGGATGGATTTTTATGCATTTCATTGAAACTAGTTCTGAGAACTAGTCTAAACTAGTCATTGAAACTAGTTACAAGACTGAGTACTCAGTTAATTACGAACTTGTTTTTATGTTACATATCGCTGTTTTGAAAGCCCTGTACATTCTTGAATCAAGGTTAAACTTATAACTAATTTTAAAGAATGTTGTAAAAATTAGATAAATCACTTTAAAAACATTTAATTTCTTCCTTGGACAAGAGGGATACTCAATGCTCAGAGATCTAGATCTTATGCTAGGAAATTGAGGAGGTTAAATTTTTATGCATTTGACTGTAACATGCACTAACTATATTAATGAGAGGTATTTAGAAATTTTATATGATATGTGTCATTGATTAACAACTCTGAATCTCAAATTTCTAGCAATTTTCTTGAACATTACTCAGATTTCCTTAAAACGTATTACTTTCACTAAAAAATACTCTTTCCCATATAAATTGGGTAGACTATTGGTGATGATTTTAAAAAATTACTCGATATTATTATATACACAAAGGTCTCTGAACCTGACATTCAGTTATTAGAAAAATATTTTGTGATGATAGCAGAACTTAAATATTTTAAACAGTGAAGTTTAAAAAAAGTACATTGTTTTACCCTAAAATAAAATAGATAATCTAAGAAGTTATAATACTCGGCAAAGTTATAATTCAAAGCTATCTACTAATTCGGTAGACCCAAATTTATTTTTCAATTCTATTGTCTTTCACAAAGCTTGTATATTTTGTATAAAAGCCTTATATCATACCTACATTTTGAAAATTTTGTTTTCCAATCAATGATATAGTTCGTTGCATGAATTTCTTGAATACGATCTGCATTTCCGACTTCGATTGTAAATACGTTGTTTGCAATCCCAAGTCGATTCTTCAGTTAGTTGTATAGTTAATATAGTAGTTTGGTTGTGTAGTTAGCATAGTTTGAAGTTTTGTTTTGATCTTGCAGTTCAAATAGTTAAAAAAATGTTAGTAAGAGTAACAATGGAATACAACTACGAATTCTGTACGTAGTGATAAAATAGTTTGCGATTAGTTTTTTATTCTTCACAGACTTGCACATTTCAACAGAAGTAAAAAACCTTGAATACATTTTGGATTAAGGAAAGTAATTGCATTATAAAACCTTTTACGATAATATTTGAAAATTATCTAATGAAATGTAGGGTACATTAAATCTTATGAAAAAGCTTGATCCACCAATAAAGATAGGACTTTTAAAACTACCACATGAATAAGATAAATTTACAAACATGGACTAAGACGAAACTAGTTTATTTACAGGATTTAAATAATTCAGCTAATAATGCTCGATGTAAGCGATCAAATCCTGGTTATGCATCTTCACGACTTTTTTTTTTGTTTCTTACATAACGAGGTTAAGATTTCACGACCTTGTCTTGTAGAAATAATCAAATGGATTGAAGATTTGATTACAGGAATAAAATATAATTTATTAAAAATAGTATTTTTAGTAAGGATAAACTAAAGTTAAAAATCTGAAAAATGGACTTATTTGCTCTAAGAAAATTAGATTTCTTACTAAATTATAGTCATTATAGCTTCTTCTGATTTAACGTTGAACAGCGACAGATATTAGAAAGTGCTTAATACTTGGTCTCAAAAATTTAATTCATATAGCCCCTTAATACCCCGCTGGCCTCTTTAAAATCTCGTGGGAAAATTAATAAAACAATCCCAAGCGATAAATTTACGCCTCCGATTTTTTTTTCGGTTTCCGGCAAAATTTATTACTTTACGACCGCGTTATGAAGCAAGAATCTCAAAATATGACCCCATTTTCATTTACATTCGTAACCATGCTATAAATTTCTGAGCCCAGCGAGCTGGAATATTATTTTTATTTAAATACCCACCATATTAAAACTTATTTCTGCCTCTGAAATCATTACGAAAGTGCGTACAAAAAAAAAAAAAAAAAATCAGCGCAACAATTTTCGCAAGCCGTTTACCGAGACATATGCTCTATCTAAATTGCTTATTTCAGAAATATTAATTTTCATTAAAAAGTCCCTCCCCTGACAAGCAAGAAATTTAATATCGTGACATTCTTCTTATTTGCCTCACCGAGCCTGACCTTGTGTGCAGAATCCCTGGGGATACAAAAACCAACTCTCTCATTTAATTTCCTGTTTAACCCCAGCCTCCAAGACGTGCTCTAGAGACTGCTTAAAAGAGACTGTTAAATGTTACAGGACTGTTTATGGTCGTGTAACCATGGCAACCGGCTCCAGGGGACTGACCAATAACTCAATTTATGTGATTAAATTAGATACAAAATAGGATACTTGGTTTGATTAATACATGAGCGAGCTTGGCGTCTGTGCCCCTATTAAAACAAATTATTGCCTTAATTTCTTTGGCTCGAGGAGACGAATTCATATATTTTGTGAAAGCGGGGGGGTTATGCTGGTAAATAATGAGTTGAACTGCAGATGGGCAGGACTTTAGATGGGCTTCGAAAGACGATGAGAATAACATATTGATGATGATGGAGGCGATAAGAAGCAGAATTCATGAAAGTATTTCGCGGAGGACAAATAAGCGTGACGTATTGTAGTCGTGGGTTTTTAAGTGTATATGGTAACGCGTAGAATACATACAGTTTATATTTTCGCTCCTCTGTTGCAGTATACCAATAATTACAAGATAAAAAGAACTTTTTATATACTACGTTTTTAAACTTTGTCTTGAATCATATAAACTTGACAATTCTATGTATTAATAAATACTTTTTTAAAATTTTTTTGATGAATTATCCCATCAACTTAAAGAAAATGATCAAATGCGTAATAAAGAGAGCAATTATAAGAAATTTTCAAACAACAAAATTAACTGAAAATGAATTCAATTCTGCTGAAAGATGGCTAAAAGTATTAAAATAATTCATTTTCATCGTGTTCTGAGCTATTCTAAAAGTTTCAAATGTCTAGCTAGTCGGGAAGTTAGTTAACAATCGATTGCAAAATTTGTACTGGACAAACACACAAACATGAAAGCGAGTAAATAAAAGTAACTGAAAATGAATTCAATCCTGCTTAAAGATGGCTAAAAGTATTCAAATAATGCATTGTCATCGTGATCTGAGCTGTTCTAAAAGTTCCAAATGTCTAGCTAGTCAGGAAGTTAGTTAACAATCGATTGCAAAATTTGTACTGGACAAACACACAAACAAGAAAGCGAGTAAATAAAAGTAACTGAAAATGAATTCAATCCTGTTTAAATATGGGTAAAAGTATTAAAATAATGTATTGTCATCGTGTTCTGAGCTGTTCTAAAAGTTTCAAATGTCTAGCTAGTCGGGAAGTTAGTTAAAAATCGATTGCAAGATTTGCACTGGACAAACACACAAACAAGAAAACGAGTTAATAAAAACATTGTAAAAAAGGGGTTGCAAAACAATTTAAATGTTAATAAATTCAAGACTCCTTCATTACACGTTAGACACGACTGAATTAATTCCGCAGTATTTAGCAAGTTTACTCAAAGCAAAAGATTCAGGATTGCACTCTCCACATGGCCCTTTTTTTTTTTTGAACGACGAAAATCATAATGAAAATAATATATGGAAGGCGTGGAAAAGTAGTCATTATAAAGGGCGACTGAAGAAATGAAGTGATTTCTAAAGGGGTCAGTGCTTCCCCCAATTTCACTGAGACGGTAGGTTAAAATTAGCTGATCTCCCCGATGGGCAAAACGGAGAAGGTCGTCCCGTTTAGTTAGTTGAATTTTAAAAATAATATATCGCACCTCTGCTAGAAGAGTGTTACATCTCAAAATAGCCATATTTTCAGGAAGAGCTAAAGAAGATATATGTCGAAATTTCATATCTTGTTTTATGATTGCCTATGATAATTTTGGGAAAACTTATTGTTCGAATCACCTCAGAAGGCAAAACTATAAACTATTAAAGTTTTTTTCAATTTTGAATGATTTTGAATTTTAATTACAAGATATAACTCTCTTCTAGTAACCTCATTTGGGATTAAAAAGCTTGAGGGAATGCTCTCATATCTCTATGCTAATACACAATCTATCTAAACTTTTCACAATACAAAGAAAAAACCTCGATAACATGAACAGCAAGTTAGAAAAAAAAAGCAAATTTATTTTCCAAATAGAATTTAATGAGCATTTTTATTACAGGAACATTTTAATACAACAGCATTAGGCACTGACAAAAATCTTATTTTCATTCTTCGCGCATGAGCAAGTTCCCCCTTCCAAGTTGTGGAAGAGGGTCATAATCGCCATCTTGGAGATTGTGTTGATACTCGGCTTATAACATTATTCGAGTATGGGAAGCATTTCTTTTAGAGCATTGTGGTGCAATTATCTCAAAATCGAAAATTTCGGAGATGTAACACACTTCTAGCAGAGGTGCGATATGAAAGTTGGGGAAGAGTAGTTGATCTTGAGAACGCCCGAACCAATTAAGTAATTCTGAAAGGGATCTGTGCATCACCCCATATGCCTGAAGCGGGAAGAATGTAAAGCTCATTGAAAAAGACATTGGTAGTACTTGATTGTGTAATTGTCAGCAGAATCAGCGAGTGGATAAAATTAATATATTCATGAGATTGAGCTTTACACTTTAAAAAATATCGTCGATAATTTTCTTTAAATTTCAGGCCATCTAACACTTAATCAAGTATTAGAGATAACGCTGTATATTAATAATATTACAAAAACTCTGACTGATCTCTGTATCATCTCAAGAAGAGATAGACAACTTTTCGTCGTATTATTATGACAACTGTCGCGCAACTGTGCTTCAAAAACTATTCTTCCGTGGTTCAGCGGGGAGAAGACAAATTCAATAAATCAAGAAGACTACTCATCTAGAGATGATTCAATAGTTTGCTCGTTTCTGTGTACATACATGCATTTAAAAGATTCTAATGGTCAACGGAGAGGACCGAAATGCAACAACCTCTTCCCTGAACAGCTCAAGTTCTTCTAAAGAAGAATCATAAAGGGAAATTAAGGGTTTAAAAACCCAATCGATAATACGAACATAGACCTCGTTCGAAATGGGACCTTCTGTCCCGTATTAAAATTTACATCTATTCTATCCAAAAACTAAAGTGTATCTGCCGACATCATCATTCGAAAGACGCACCGTTTGACCACGTAGGGAATATTACGTCACAACAACTAAGCGTTAGATGCCTGATAGCTAAAATTGATGCCGTGTTCGTGTGCTAGGTTTTGTCCGATTTTGTAAAATAAATATATATGTATATCACTGTTTTTTAGCCTGTCTTTTCCCAAAGCATGCCCCATAGAGAGTTTTCCGCGTATAGCGATCCCCTGTTTAGCAGACACATTCTATTAAGGAAGTAATAGTATTTTCGTAAATCCCTACATTGGTACAGATCCCTAGTAGGGATGCTATTTTAGCTTTCACAGTGTAATTTTATGCCAAACGCACAAATATAACTTACAAATATATATTACTGTTCCTCAGAGAATCTCCCATGTTCTTTAGAAAATCTTCCATTTACGTAAGACCCTCCCGTGAATCCTTACAATGTTTTTTAACTGTATGACATTGTAGTTCTCAAGGTATCATTATATGTCCCGTACACAAATATCAAAAATTTACTGCCTAAACTAAACATGAAAAACCTTTTCGCTTATGAATATAAATAAACTTACCTATGAAACTCCTAAAGACAAACACTCTAGAAGAATTTAACCGAAGTCCTCCTCCTTGCGGACTGCTTTCGATAAAGGATAAATTTCTCTTTTTAAAGGAAATTAAAGGCTGCATAAAGTTAAAATTGGGCTGACATGTAAGAACTAAAGTCCTGGCATATACAAATGGAAATTTCAGCAGTTTATGGATAAGTTGGAAAAAAATCTCAAAATATCATAAATTAGGTTTAAAAGAATACTGTCCGTGAATTGCACCAAATTCTCCGTTACGTGCTCAAAATATTGAAAATCCAGTCAGTATTTCAAAAAAGTTATAAAGGTATAAAATTTAGGGCTTACAGATACTTCATGAACATGCAGTATATTCACAAGAAAGAGCAATATACGAAGATTGTTCAAAAATCTGAATATTATCATATTAAGATCGCATTTAGAGCCATATTGTCACATTTAGATACTGTAAGGTTCATTGTTCAATAGTTACTCATTAAAAACTCTACACTATGCGGAGTCATAAATATCATTCAAATAGCCCATTAAAAATCCTATTAAACCTATTTTCATCTCAAAGATATATATATATATATATATATATATATGTATATATATATATATATATGTGGTTATCCAAATAATGGAAACACTAAGAAACATCATGAAAACCTTTATTAATACTGCGAAGGATACCCTTTGTCATGTAATACCACCTGATTCACCTTGGAATTGGATTATACAAGTCATAAGTACTGGTTAAGAATATATTATACCATTCTTCAGGGAAAAATCATGAAAGTTCCTGTAGAGATGCTGTGGTGGATATCGATACCTTTATCTATCCGCTTATACATATCACAGTGGTTGGAGAATTTATAGTCGGGGGTATTATACAGGGCAAGATAAGATATTTGACTTTTTCATGCTCTTCAAACCAATACTTGATAGATTTAGCTGTATGTATAGGGGGATTATTATACCGGAGAACGTCATCTCCTGCAAGAAACAATGTTTGCATCATAGGATGGACTAGTGAGCTAAAATTTCGTCATAGTCCTTCTCATTCAATCTCCCTTTTAGGGTTGCAATAGGGAACCTTTTAGGGTTACGAAGAAAACAATGAGATGCCATCCGAAACCCTGATAGATCTACCTCCATGATTGACAGTTGAGATGAGACAGACAGAATATTACGCTTGTGTAGGTGTTCGCCAGACATGCGCACATCCTGTTACGAGGAACAATGTGAACAATGATTCGTCAGACCAAATGCCGTTTTCGACATATTACTCGACCAGGATTTGCTCTCGTGGCAACATTGTGGACGGTATTTTGTATTGGCATCTATTACAAGCGGCTTGGGTATAACTACTGTAAGGACTTCGCCTAAAACCAAGACTGACAGCCTTTAATATTTACAAAATGCTTTATTGGCATTCTAGATTAAATATAGGCTCTATACAATAATTACAAAATAAACATTATCTAAGGATAATTCGCGGGTTCAGGATATCATGAGAGGAACGCGGCAGGCTCTCCGTCTCTGGCACACGTTCGACGACGAGGGTTGTTCACACCTGTAAAGCGAAGTCAACTGCCCCCTAATACATCAAGGTGTCGACTATATATCCGCTCATTCTTCGTGGGGGTTCCTTTTAAGTTACCGCTTGCCGCGCTGTGCCTTCAAGCGTCTGACCAGCCGACACTAGCCTTTCATCTGGACTCCATTGTCAACTAGGGAATCGTTTCAACAGAGGTTCCTTTCTTGAAGTGTATCGAAGAGTCACTACGACACGGCTTTGTGTAACTAAACGGAAGGTCACCTTTCGGCACTGATAAAACACCTTAGATGACAAAGACGGGTGTCCCTTGGAATTTACCCGTAGGGACCGTCAAGTCATTACAGTCTATAATTCTTCCCCTCCCTAGATGTTTTTCTGCAGAAATTTTCACCTGCAAAAAACAGAACAAAAACATGGTCCTTCTCAGGACAATTTCAATTATAAAACTTTTCCCGAAGGCAAATGCACGCCCAATTGACATTACGAGTAGACCGTTAATTTTGATCAAACTCTGGCTTTACCTTCATGAAAGAAAATTTTTAACTGTACTTCAAAGTATCATTTTAAAAGCACATCAAAAGGAATTTATAATTAAAATTTACGCACTTTAAAATCTCTAATAAGAGAACATGCCGTAGCAAAGAAATTATAAAAATTACACAATAATATAACAAGTCATGGCAAAAATTTTAAATAAAATCGTATACTAATAAATGTCATATCAAAAAACTTTAAATTCATAGAACACTAGTACATACACATGACACTACATAAAAAACATTATAACTAGTAAATCACTCAACTGGGATCCCATAATTTACCTTAATTGTGATCACATGACACAAATAAATTCTCAAATTGATATTAAACACAGTTACAATGAAACAACTTTACACAAATAAAATTAAATACAAATCCAAAATGGATACCTAAACTTCTTACAGAACATATCATCACGGTTACTAATACACATGAAAATTTTAAATTTCTTACTTATCTTTTAATACATTTAACACTTATCGTCATAAAAACAATTTAATACTCGGCTTTCCGTACATTCTGGATCAGGGAACTTAATTCGTTCACGATTACCTGTGATTCAATCTGCAGTTTCCATTTAAGTGGACAGTCATCAGTGACCTAAATTTAAATATTCATTTTATCCTACTATAGGATTCACAATCGATTTAGGGTCTAATTTTTCAGTACTGACTGACATAAAATTATAACATAATAGCTCATTCTCTCATTCCTTATCCAAAAAAAAATTCACAAACCTCACATTCCTTGTAATCACTTGGATTCTTTGACAACACTTACATTTATCTGTTGTCGTAACAACTCTTCAGACAAAACTTATCGATTTCACAATAAATCATCCAATTGCGGTATTCAAACACCGTACGGAGGGCATTTTGACTCCAATTACTACCTTCTTAGGTATACACAAAAACATACACATTTGCATTTAAAAGTTAGCCAACACCTTTCTGAGGCATTCTACTGGCTTATGCAACAAACAAAACAGAACATAAAATGTTACAATTGAACATTAATTAAAACCTATCTGAGGCATTCCAACACGGCATACATAAAACCGTCATATGGAGTTTGCCACTACCAAAGCGTTATATTATGATAACGTCAAAGGAATTTCACCTGAATTTTCCTTTAAAGCAAAACTCAACTTCTATGGTCGAGCCGTTCAAGTTTACAAACAATTACATGTTACAATTCATAAAAAAAACATTACTCAAACGAATACACATTAATTTCTGGTCACATTTTTACACTGAAACTACAATTAATCAACATACTTATAATATACATTTAAAATTTTACGATTAAACTTCGGCTTAGAATGGTGTTCGGCGGGAATTAACATGGTTAAGACGTTTCATATTATTCTTAACATTAGGACATTTCCCCTTTTGACATTTGTCACAAGCCGACACGTAATCATTTATGTCTAAGTGACAATATGGCCAGTAAAAATACTGAGTTAATGATTCTTTCATCTTAGCAACGCCTAAATGAACATTAGTTTGTTCGTGGCAGAGTCTTTTTAATTTCTCTCGATACTTTCGAGGCACAATAAGCAGTTTTCTAGTGGTTCCATCGTTATTTATTTTCTGGTAAAATAACATCTCGTTTACCACCACGTACTTATTTTCGTCGGGCGTCTTCTTTTTCGCCCTATCAAAAATTACTTTTAATTCTTCGTCCTCACTTTGTGCAACTCTAAATTCTTCGGGTGAAGTCTTTAATAAGTCGGGAGTAATTATTTGTTTCTCCTGGAGAGGCAAGATAGTCGCGCTCTCTTCCGAAGTGATTTCTTCTACCGCTTCTGATCCGGGGATCACTTGCTCTATTTTCGTTATTTCATCTCCCGTGTCTAGTCTTTCTCTATCAAATTTTAGTTTTCGGCCCGAGTCTGCACATTATTTTTCACCGGAACTTCTACATTCCTGTTGATCTTCTCAAGCAAGGCTGCCGTTTTATTTCCTAACAAATAGTGTTTCTGCTCGAATTCCGTATTGCTGACAGCTGCTCTAGTTATGGTGTGGCCCCATTCACATTTTAAATCGACCTCTGCTATAGGTAAGCAAACGGATGAATCTAACACAGGTGCACTGACATAAACGTGCTCTCCTGTGTACATATGGGGTTGTACCAAATTTTTAGAAATCAGATCAATGCTCGCTCCTGTGTCTCTCAGAATAGACGTAGATTTTCCATTAACGACTCCCCGACTGATATAAGGAGTCATCACGCCACTCGAGTCTCCTCCACTAGTTTCTGTTGCCGCGATAATTTCCGTCTCTTTAAGTTTAGGGCACTGTGGTCTCAGATGGTCATAAGAACCACACTCGTAACAACGGAGCTGTTTTCTTTTCTCAAAAATTCTTTCCTTGTTTTGTCCACTAGAAGCTTCTTTTTCCACATCTTTTTTTTCTTTCTTCTCTTCCTTAAATTTATGGTTATTGTTAAATGGCTTACTAATTTTATCTGTGGACTTGATTCTTTGGGAATTCTCTTGTTCGGAAACTGTCTTGTAAGCTTTCATACTTATCGATTTTTTCCGCTAATTCTAAAGGAGTATTAATCTGCATCCACTGCTCCAAAAAATGATCTTTTATATCGGCAGGTACCCGTCTCTTCATCTGTTCCGTTATGTGTAGGTCTCTCAGTTTCTTAAATGTAGTGATTTCTAAATCTGCTATCCATTCATCATAATAGCCACTAAGCTCATGGGCATAATTCCTCCATGACTTATCTGCGAGTTTAGGATGGCGATAAAACAGTTGTTTTAATTTTTCTGTATTCATCCTAAATCTCTGGAGAATCATCTCTTTGACGTAGTCATAATCTTTTGCCTGTTCTGGCGATTCTCTGGCCATCATGTTGGAAATTTCTGGGGTTAGTACCCCTAACAAATATGGCACCCAATCTTCTTTAGGGACTCCCGCCATCTCTGCTCTCCTCTCGAAATTTATTAGGTACAGGCCCATTTCGTCCCGTTTCTCGTCAAATTTCTGTATGGTTTTAAGGAGCTGAATGTTCTGAGTTGCGTCTGCATCTCTGTCCCTCCCATTTCGGGCTCTATTGTCTC
The DNA here is from genome assembly GCA_907164885.2 of Dolomedes plantarius. Lineage (NCBI taxonomy): Eukaryota > Metazoa > Arthropoda > Arachnida > Araneae > Dolomedidae > Dolomedes > Dolomedes plantarius. The sequence goes on from OU015495.1 coordinate 86,584,773, forward strand.
CATTAATTCCTAATTCCAGTCTCCTTATTTCGAGAGGAAGTTGGTCTTGACGAATTTTGTCTTCTCTTTCTCTCTCTCTCTCTCTCGTTTCGCTTCTTCTTGGCGAAGTCTCTCTTCACGTTCCTTTCTATCTTCAATAATACGCTCTAGTGCGAGTCTAGCGTCTTCTTCGACGTAATTTTCATTTTCTGTAACGATCTTCTTAATTTCGAAGACCCTAAGCGTATCGTCAGCTTGTCCTCCTACCTCTTCTAAAAGTTCTAAAAGATCCTCTTTCTTACCCTTATTTAAAAAGGACATTTTTCTAACTTTAGGGTTACTAATTTTATGATAAACAATAAAATTATCCCTCAGCTACTAGCTATACCTTCCGACGGTATGTGTCCTAACCGGAACTAACAAGTTCAAAACTGATCAATTTTAGACCGAACTATAATTTTAGCCCTTATGAACACCAAACTAGCACCGCACAATATAAACATTCACAATTTACTCAATACCTATCAAATCAAAATACCGAACTCTTATACAGAATACACATAAACAGAATTCTCAAATTAATCAACACTCTATATAGATTTCCAACACAGTAATACACAAATACTAAATTATCACTGTTAATATCAAAGCATAAGAAACTTAAATATATCTGTTACTATTAAAAGAAAAAAAAATACTAAATACACACTGTTATTATCAAAAGCAAAAAAAAAAATTCACTTTCTTTAAAAATAGAGAAAAACATACAGTATTTGCAATTAACAAAACACAGAAATTGGCTAAACTTATTGCAATTCCTAACAAACACAATATTGGTTCTTTTCTTGAACACTAACTGGTTACTCATTCATATACCATAAAAACACACAGAAATTGGTTTTACTTATCACAATTCCTAAAACAATAGTTCCTACTTAGAACTTCAAATGGTTAACTCATACACCATTAAAACACAGAAATTGATTTAAATCATCCAAATTTCTAATATAAAATATCAGTTCTTAATACGAACTCTAAATGGCTACTTATACATATACCATTTAAAAAAACACAGAAATTGATTTAATTCATCAAAATTTCTAAAATATCAGTTCTTAATACGAACACTAAATGGTTAACTTGTACATATACCATTTAAAAAAAACACAGAAATTGATTTAATTCATCAAAATTTCTAAAATATCAGTTCTTAATACGAACACTAAATGGTTAACTTGTACATATACCATTTAAAAAAAAACACAGAAATTGATTTAATTCATCAAAATTTCTAAAATATCAGTTCTTAATACGAACTCTAAATGGCTACTTATAAATATACCATTTAAAACAGAATAAAATAATTTTTACTTATTGCATTTATACAAAATCATTATTTAGTTTTTAAATCAAAGCCAGAATCTGATAAAAAGAATCGGCCTACCTGTAATCCTTTCGTTCATCACTGATATCCTATCACTCTTCTGACACCATTTAATAACAGTCTGTAAGGACTTCGCCTAAAACCAAGACTGACAGCCTTTAATATTTACAAAATGCTTTATTGGCATTCTAGATTAAATATAGGCTCTATACAATAATTACAAAATAAACATTATCTAAGGATAATTCGCGGGTTCAGGATATCATGAGAGGAACGAGGCAGGCTCTCCGTCTCTGGCACACGTTCGACGACGAGGGTTGTTCACACCTGTAAAGCGAAGTCAACTGCCCCCTAATACATCAAGGTGTCGACTATATATCCGCTCATTCTTCGTGGGGGTTCCTTTTAAGTTACCGCTTGCCGCGCTGTGCCTTCAAGAGTCTGATCAGCCGACACTAGCCTTTCATCTGGACTCCATTGTCAACTAGGGAATCGTTTCAACAGAGGTTCCTTTCTTGAAGTGTATCGAAGAGTCACTACGACACGGCTTTTTGTAACTAAACGGAAGGTCACCTTTCGGCACTGATAAAACACCTTAGATGACAAAGACGGGTGTCCCTTGGAATTTACCCGTAGGGACCGTCAAGTCATTACACTACTCTTCCTTAAATGCTTTGTTTGTGAAGTTCACTTCTACCTCTAATGGTTGATACCAGAAAATGCAGATGTCGATTGAGATTTTCGGTCATATTGGTTGCAGTTGTTTTCTTTTTTTGTGTCACAATCTTTTTCCATACCTCGCCAGTCTCTTTCACTCAGTTCTCCCTTTCGTCCACTATTCTGTTTAGCAAAGGATGTTTTTCCGTGCACTCTGTATGCTATTGAATCAATCCATTTCAAATCACTAAATTTGGCAACGTAAAGTTGCTCGACATTTATAATTTTCCTAATTTTTTAACCAAGTTTACTTCATGGTTTTATGAGTTTAAAAACATGGTTATAAATTTTTTTGACCGTACAATTTTTTGGGGGTGGCCATTTTTAACCATCTACGGAGTCATTTTTTGGTGAAGAACGTGTTTTACAGAAAATGCTGTTGCTGCTTTATTTTAATACCTATAAAGATTAATAAAATACTAAAATGTTCAGCATAAAATTGTATACATTTTAGGTTACTTCAAAATTTTATTAAATTTAAGGATCTAGGCCAAAAAGATGTTTAAAATGTTAGAAATAAAAGGTCAAACACCATATTTCGCTACCCTTATTTCTTATGAAGGAAATCAGACTCACCTTAAATATTTTTTTATTGCACAAATCTCTCATGGGACTACTTCTTGTAAAAATTTCAATATTGAAAACCTTTTTCTTTTTTTCGTACAGCTTACCAAAAACCGTGTTAAGCCTGTTTTTGTCAGTTTCACTAATTAATATCCCAAAAGGGACTGAGTAAAAAATTCTGAAAACTTAGGATAATAAACATCTTTGTAATATAAAGCAACCATATCAGTTGTATGAGTGATATTCAACTGGTTTTAGAGTGGTAGAGCATTAAATTTGTGAAAAAATTGTGGTATTTTTTTCGGACTAGCCACTTTCAAAATCAGTACTAAAGCCTGTTGTTATTGTTTCGACAACAAAAACATAAATGTTTTGTTTGACCTAACCCTAAAACTTGTCCCTGAAGCTTATATGTCCCTGACGCTAATGAGTTAGTGGAGGAAAATAATTTGAATCAAGTGAACTCAATATGTGTTACATTGGAGTTGTCACCAAACAGTAAAATAACGAAATTGAATAAAGAAAAGGGATTATCAATTTTACAGAAAAAGGCAGATAAAATTGAAATAGCTGAAAAAAGAAAATTGAAATAGCTGAAAAAAGAAAATTGAAGATTTATAGGAACAACAAATCCAGACCTGCTCTAAATCACCTTAAGTGAGTATGAATTTTGATCTACTTATTAAAAGGAAAATGCAGCTTGGTGAATTGAGATGAAACAATTAAGATTATTTGTCTCTTACCAGATTTATAGTCAATAAAAAAAATTATGGACAATTTTGGTATTTCTGAGTTTCTTGTAAGTCAAACAAGGCAATTATGGAGCAAGGTATCCTGCTAAATCTTTGTAAAAGAACAGGTGGACACAAGATAATTGAAGAAGTTGTCAACTGCATGATCAAGTTTTATCAAGATGACGAGACACTTATAGAATATCAGCTATATTACGAGCTGATATTCCGAGACACTTATTAGAATATCAGCTCAGACGCACATCACGCGCGCCTGTGGAGCCACTTCAAAGCGCTATTTAAGGCTTAGAGATTTCGACGATTTCAAGTTCGGCAATGGTGTTTTTCTTGTGTTTTTTTAAAAAAAACGATCAATTATGCCTCGTCGAAAACAGCGATCATCTTTTGATCAAGTATCCGAGTTTGACAGAGGAAGGATAGTGGCCTACCGAGATTGTGGATTATCTTTCAGGTAAATCGGTAGGCGTGTTGGACGAAACCAAACAACTGTAATGTGGATATGTGATCGTTGGATGCAGGAGGGTACGACGGACCAGCGTGTTCGATCGCATCCACCTCAGCGCACCACTTCACGTGATGACAGGCAAATTGTGCGCATGGCAGTGACGGATCGCTCAGTCACATCACGAACCATAGCACAGCACATGCAGTAGGTAACGCATCATCCAGTGTCTGCACTTACCATTTGACGCCGTTTACAGCAGAGTGGTCTGTCCGCAACACGTCCATTGCTTTGTCTACCCTAGACGCAGAACCACAGACGTCTCCGCCGCCAATGGTGCGATGACAGAAGGATGTTGACGGTAGAATGGAATGAAATTGTCTTTACTGACGAGTCACGCTTCTGTCTGCAACACCACGATGGTCGCAGTCGAGTCTGGAGACACCGTGAAGAGAGGATGCTGAACAGCTGCGTTATGCACCGCCACACTGGTCATGCACCGGGTATTATGGTATGGGGCGGTATTGGATATCACTCTCGCGCACTTCTAGTACGCATTGACGGTACTTTAAACAACCAGCGCTACATCTCCGAGGTGTTGGAGCCAGTTGTCCTTCCTTACCTTCAGGGCTTGCCCACAGCCATATTTCAACAGGATAATGCGCGACCACACGTGGCACGCATTGTCCAACGGTTCTTCGTCAATCGCCAGATTGAATTGATTCCCTGGCCGCCTCACTCTCCGGATCTTTCACCGAAAGAAAACATGTGGTCCATGGTTGTTCTACGATTGACCCAGATTCCATCCCCAGCTGCCACAGCAGATCAACTTTGGCAACGTGTTGAAGCTGCTTGGTCTGCTGTACCCCAAGAACTCATCCAAAGTCTCTTTGTATCAATGCCGAGGCGTGTGGCAGCGGTGATCTCCAACAATGATGGCTACTCTGGCTACTGATTTTGGCAGGAACCACACTTCACAGAAGTCTATAAATTTAATCATTTGATACTTGGTCAACATGTTATCTACAAAATAAATTTTGTTGTGATATCTCTTGTCTTTCTTGGTGTTGCAATTTGGGTGGCCAGCAGTGTAGTTAATTTTCTACACTTTTTTCAGTACCTGCCGAATTTTTACTCCATTTTATACGTGAAGAAATTTTCCCAACAGTTTATTATTTGATATGATTAAGTTTAGATATCTGAATTGTGAACAACAGCACATATAGAGAGTGATGTAATCCACACTATATTTTAGTACTTGCTGAATTTTTACTCCATTTTTTAAGTAAAAAAAATATTCCCCAGCAATTTCTTATTTGATGTAATGATAAAGTGTGGATATCTTAATTTTAAAAATACTACATACAAAGAGGGGTGTAATTTTTAAAATCATTGGTGTTGGGTTTCTCGGTCTTTCCTGTTCTGAAGTAATGGAAATTCATATTTTTTAATCCCGATGTTTTAGAATCAGCCTTATTGAGAATACGCCTTAATAACATATATTTATGATGACAGGTAATGATAACATTCCTTACATATGTTACTTTCAGTTGAGTTGTTTTACAAAAGAAAATATAAAACTAAAAGCAAACCATGCTGGTTGCGCAGCGGCTAGTTTAAAAAAATAACGGTGACCAGACTTGTGTTTTAAGGAATACGAAGCGCATACATAAACATCACTAATATTGATAGGTGTTTCCATTATTCTGATAACCACCTGTATATATATATATATATATATATATATATATATATATATATATATATATATATATATATATATATATATATATATGTGTGTGTGTGTGTGTGTATATATATAATATATATATATATATATATATATCCCAACAAACACAGGACTGAAGGCAGCTTATCGGGCCAGTGCTGGAGGCACCGGTTGAACGACAAGTACGGGAGAATTTTGTCGCGCCACTGGCGGGTTGTTTACGAACCTCCGAAGGGGAAACGCTTTCCGTTTACGTGTTTCAGGGCCTGTTATGGGTTGATATGAATCGCACCGAAATTGTTTTCCCTGCATCGTCCCGGAACTGTACCTCCGATTCGTAACCACAAGTAACAGATATCTGCATCAGAATTATGAATTTGAAAGGGAAGGCGAAGATTAAATTTAACAGACTTTTCAAAAATATTTATTTCATTGTTGTGAAACTTCTTTTACGCGGAAAATTCCCATAATTTTCCTTGTATGTAAAGATTGTATTATGTGAAAAGTATTATGTGAAATTGTATAATTGTATTATGTGAAAATTCACATAATTTTCCTTGTATGTAAAGATTGTATTCTGTGTGTATGTTTTTAACTCCCTAGAAGCTTATAAAAACAGATGAAAATTAGTTTCAATTTTATATATTACTGGAGAAATTAAATATCTACTTAAAAATGGGTCCTTGTTTCACCACTCTTTATTTATAAGAGAGGAAATAGTGATAAAATTTGTATTTTTTTAAATTTCTTCTATAGTATATTAAATAATAATATATATTTTTGTAGATAAAATATTCAAAATATATTTTTCAGGAAATTTACATATTCTAAGTATTTCTAATTGTTAGATGCCATTATAAAACAACTGATTTTGTAGAATTTTTTCTCGAATTTCATCGTATTAATTTTACAGTAACATATTCTTATAATACAAATTTGAATGAAAGAAAAAGAATTTTAAATTTACAGACCTTAGTTAAAATAAACAAATCACACATATTTAGAAAAATATTAATGTAATGTAATGTCAGAGACATAGACAGTAGATGTCATGAGACACCAAAAAATATCAAAAAATAAGACCCTTTATCCTCAGTACGTACATTGAAGAATATATATTACATTGTTTTTTTTTGTAATTGAATCAGGATACGAGAAATAATATTTACAATAAGAAAAAAAAAGGCAAAAAAATTAGTTTAAATAAATGTTAGAAATAAAAAATAAGGCAATTAAGTTTAAAATAATAAGTAAGTTATATTTAATAAATTAAATTGGCAGGTTTGAACATCCGTGAGTACAGATAACAGAACTGCACTTTGCAGGATCGAACCGAGGACTGAAGCATGGGAAGCAAAAACGAACGCCCCACACCAGCATTCCCTGATAGGGTATCAAGTGTGGAACTTCAATAAGAGGAAACTGCCTCGCATGGAACAGAAAAATAAAGGAAAAATGTTAAACACTATCAGAAACCACACTATCAGAATAACACTATCAGAATTAACCTGTGAACAATTAATGGACTGGGTAAGATTTGAAATATTAAGATCGGAACATAAATTTTTAATTTTTAGTCGCCGTTCGGTTTTGGGATTTTTTTTTCCAAAAAAATTCAATGCGTAAGTAAATTAAGTAATTTTGAAAGGTCCGATATTAATCCAATTGCAGTAATGTTTTCAGATAAGATTTTGACAAAGTTTCATGAAATTGATTTGGGATATTGAATTTTGACTAGGTTGTACATTTTGTTGAGGGTATCTTTGTACCCTTCCGCCATTAAAAAAAAAACATGGCTCAGGTTTGGTTTCCCGCCTAACAGGAAATTCATCATTAGCAGCGGGAATTTCTTTCCTCCGGATTACGACAGTTTCCTAGGATAGAAAATTGGTTTGAGAGATTGATTCGATCATTAATGCTAGTTAAGTTAGAGTCGAGAGCAATTCGCTTTAGACCAACCCAAATTTAAAAAATCACATTATGTTCGATTTCGTTCAAAATTACCACATCACATTGCATACCAAGATTATAATATTTTATACATTACATATACAATGTATTTTTCATTTTCATAATAAAACTAAACTTTTGAATGTAGTTGACTTTTTATGCGGCCCGCCTGCCTTGAAAAAATTTACCATGTGGCCCAGATGCTGCAAAAGGTTAAACACCCTGCTTTAAGCTCATCAGCCTGATTCAGAGGTTTAACTTTTTCAGATTTAGGAATATAATCAAAAGTGGGTGTAGAAGAAAATTTAAACGCACACTTACTGTGCATAAGATTAAAAAGTTCTTTGAGATTGGGGATGTTAAACGTTATTTTGAAAAAAAAGAAATTCATGTTTTTCAAAAGTCCATAGTAATCACACATGGTTTCCATTACTTATTTCACTGACACATTGAATTGTGTTTTGTTTTGTTTTTTATTATTAAATTTTGGCATTATCTTTTGAGAATGTATTTTCGTTTTTATCAATGCAACTCTTGCAGAAGTGCCACGGACGGGTAAGGGTGACTCGGTAACGAATTTAACAATCCTTTCTACTGCTTGTGTGTGACATGGAAAATTGCTGAAGTCAGTACGTTGACTCTCCTGATCAGATTATTTTGCTTCCTAGTTTATAATCAGAAATATGCCTCGTTCTGTTACTTTAACATCTTTACGTACAATCATATCAATATAATCCTTGGCATCAAAGTTTATACGTTGAACTTAAAACTTTCCAATACCCCCTTCATTTTTCAGTCCTTGCTTTTAGAATCCGGCGTAATCCAAGCTGTCTTACGTGGCTGCGATCAACTGATATCATACATAAGAGGAGATTTTCAGAAGCAGCGAAGTACGAATTTCTTTGAATGACTGGGTCAATTACATTTTTAAGAGTCTGATGGAGGTAACGTGAATAGCTTACAAGTTTCCACAAGTGCTTCGATCCATGGATATAAGATAGTTTCAGCTTTATGTGAAACGAAACAGATGCATATACTTACAAAATGTACTCAGTCAGTATTCGGAGATTTTTTTTGCAGTACATTCTGTTCCCACATACAAGTGAAGTATTCGGTTTGCTAATGTAAGCTATCATGAATAACAAAGTTTTCCTGGTTTTCTCATAGACAAATCAGAAGAGCACCTTCCAACAGAGATTGCATTAGACATTTCTAACAAATATTTTGGGTCCACACTTAAATCATCCTTAATTTCTAGTAATGGAATGCCATTTTCAATAGGTGATAATTCAATTACTGGAAGTTCATAGCAGTTTTCTAGTTGTTTACCTATTTCTCCTCCAAATTAGGACGTAGGCGCAGTTCATTTCCATGAAATAGACAAATCAACCACTGCAGTGGCCTTCTTAATTCCTTTTCAAAGAAACGAACCACACCATTATTCAATCCAGTGTTCACGGCAGTTCCATCCATTCCAATTACAGTAATGTTTAAATTCTGGTTGTTGCCATTGAAAAATGCTATTATGCTATCTTATATACATTTTCCAGTGCCAGAAATCTGCTTCTGAAAATCTCGTCCTTTGTATGATATCAGATGATCGCAGTCATGTAAGAGAGAGCTTGGATTACCCCGGAATCTAAAAGCAAGGGCTGAAAATGAAGGTGGCATCAAAAAGTTTTTATTTCAACGTATAAACTTTGATGCCAAGGATTATATTGATATGATTGAATGGAATGGTGTTAAAGTAACATGACTTCCTATGAAGAGGCATATTTCTGATGACAAACAGAAAGCAATTCAATGTGTCAGTGAAATAAGTAAAGCATACCATGTATGATTACTATGGACTTTTGAAAAATATGAATGTTTATTTCAAAATAACACTTTGCCTTTAAAGACATTGCATTAATATTTTTCTAAATAAATGTGATTTGTTTATTTTAACTAAGGTCCGTTAATTAAAAATTGTTTTTTTTCATTCCAATGTGTATTATAAGAATATACTACTGCAAAATTAAGATGATGAAAATTGCGAAATTCTACAAAATCAGTTGTTCTGTAATGACATCTAAAAATTAGAAATACTTAGAAATACCTAAGTTTCCTGTAAAAATATTTTGAATATTTTATTTACAAAAAATATATATTATTAATTTAATATACCATAAAATAAACAGAAAAAAAGAATTTTATCTCTTTTCACAAAAATATCTATTTTGAAGCACCTGAAAAATATTTCAGTAGAGCAATAAAATTTTATATTCAATACCAAAAGGCAGCTTTTGAAAGCTATAGCATAATGAAATTTCAAAACATCTTTTTTTTCGCCTCGTGATACTACAATGCACTAGTGTCATCTGATTGGACATTCAGTTGCACGTGATTGAAAAGGCGCCATTAAAGATTGCTTACAAGACAAGTTTGCTGAAATTAATCCACAAGTAAGTTTCATTCGTTAGTCTTAAATTATTGCCTTTAAATTTTATTTAACACCCTTACATAGTGAACATTATTCTATTACTGTTATATGATAGTGTTTTAATCCAAGTTATAATATGAATTGACCGTATTTTAGATCAAATTCTACTGAACTGAGTGTATTGAATTAGCAATACTAATACTTATATTAGCAATACTTATGGCATTTACGAGCACTTTCGTATGTATAAATAAAAACATTTTGTTTCGGATGATTCGTGTTTCAGTTAATATTTTAGATGGACAAAGGAAGTAAATGGTTTGTTCATCATTATACATTTTCTTTGATAGTTTTCTTCATGTTCAATGTATTGTATGATAAATCAATGAAATATTAGTTTGATATCTAAATTTTAATAATTATTAAATTATTGCACAATATAATTATGATCCATATGATGTAATTTAATGTAATTGACATTTGTTTCTATGATATTTTACTTAAAAATTCATTCATTCATTCATTCACTCAATTAGCTCATAAGCCTATAAACAAACATCCCAACTCAAATTAAGAACTCCCCCTTGTTACACACAAGCAGTTGAGAGGATTGTTAAATTAAAAGAATGTCAAAAGCAACCAATATTACTTGTGGTTATATTATTTATATTAAAAATTGTTGATATATAATGTATATAACTATTGAATATATTGATATTTTCAATTATTATTGATATATAAATGCAGTATTCCCTAAAGTAAGAGAAAAATATTTTTCCACACAATTAGTAGCATGAAAAAAGTTTTAAAATAAATAAGTACAATGAAATTGGTAAAAAAAAAATAACAAAAAAAGACAATATGACAGTAGGATGTTCTTAATCTGTTTATAAAATCCACTACAATTTCTTTCTAACCTAACTTTTTTTTTCATCAGTTTGTATGAACATTAAAATTTTCTTTTCATGAATGCCTACGAAATCCATGAGATAATCAAAACATTTGAACATTTGATGTATTTCATAATACCAGATCTGAAATACTAAAAATTTTTAAAAAAGAGTCAATGGTGCTATAATTTTGACTGCTATCCAAATACATTATTCATTGTTTTAATGGTAATATAGACAGCATTTTATTATTAACCAAAAAAAAAAAAGGCCTTTCATTATAGTTCTGAATCAATGATATTTTGTAGTATATTATATAGTAAATATTTGAATGCTTAGAATAATTATGTCTATCAAAGTATTCTCTTTAAACATACAGACTTTGTTCCTTTCTCAACCTCCAGTCAACCAAAGTAGAAAATTATAAAATAAAGAAAGTTACTATTTTTCTTCAAAATATTTATTGCGAATCACTGTACAGGAGCCATGCCATAAGAGAGGGGAAAAAAACTTTTAAATTACCATATATTAAACCTTTACATAAACATAATATTACTTAACAGACATTCTTAATTGCTTACAATTTCTTATATTACATTACATAGAACTTCATCCATAAAACAGCTATACTATTACAATGAAACTTTTTTAAATTTACAACATTATTTATGTTTTTAATATAATATATCCAGCATTGCAAACATTTTGCCTGTATGTTAACTTGGGCTTTATATTAAGAAACAAAAAATTTAGCATATTATGGATATTTATATACACTTCACAATTCCAACTAAGAAGGTTCAATTTCATGCTATAATTTTTATAAATTCTAACAGAACTTTATTGATTTTATACTTATAGATCATGCATACTTTTAACACAACAAACCATATAATTCTGATTTATGCCCCATCATGTAGTATGCATGAGTGCGTAAAGGATGCAAAATACTCATGCACATATCAGTATAAATGTGAATATTAATGATTATAATTGTTTTTATTTTTTGTTATTGCTTAATCATATATAGATGCAAAAGGTTATTCCATTTTTCATCCCTAAGTTATTAAATTATTGGTCATTGTGCATTTATATAATTTTATTTCTCAGTTTCAGCTTTAAAATCTTGAAGGATGAGAACTTTTTAGATAACATCATGTATGTTAGATTGTTATTAAAACTTTAGGTAAACTTTTGTGTCATCGGAAAAATCTTTATTCATACTGTTCAAAATAAATAAGAACTGAGCCCAAAGTTATATGTAAAGGGGTCATATTCCCCTTTTTTATTTTAGTGATAAGCAAGTTTATAAAGAACTCTACTTTTCAATACTTCTTAGTTTGATAAATCGTTCAATTTTTATTATGACATTATAAGAAAATATTGGTTTCTTTTCAGAATTTTGAATGTGGAATCTAGCTTAAGATTGCAGTCGTTTTGGAAGACCAAAGCTGACTTGAATTCATAACTTGTAAGTTTGTAACTTTTTTTTTCTCGACATATACTTTTGTTTTCAGCAGTAAACTGGTGGCCAAAATTACTGTTTTTAATATTTTTTAGATTTATTTTGAACTTTAATTTAAATATTTCTATGAAAAAACTATAAAAATATTTATTAAAGAACTAAAAATTTCAAATTAATTTTTTTAACTTATATGCTAATCTCAACTTTCTCATAAATGTTGGTCTCAATAATTTGTGGATTGAATATTAATTTACTTTATTTATTCTTTTTTAACTGTGAAGCTTGTTGTTAAGGTTTTAGGTGAGTGAGAAAGTGCAGTCCAGGGATTTAAGTTAACATGACTCTTGTGAAAGTCTTTTTAACTCTTGCTGAAAAAGAGGTTTATATTATAAAAGTATAAAATGCCAAGGTTTATTTAGAAAATATAAAATCTGTTCATTTGTAAAATCTTCATTAAAAATGTGAGAATTTCCTCAATAACTGATTTATAAGCTATTTGTTTTCAAGACTTTTAGAGAGTATTTAGTTGTCATGTTGTGCAAAATAAATAAGAACTTACTGGTCCAAAGCATAGATGTGCCCCCCCCCCCTCAACTTAACTTGAAATAAATTAAAATGTTAATAGAAGTTCAGTTAAATCAGAAAATTGTAGAAAACTTTTAAGAAAGTTGGTTTTTTCCCATTTTTTTCAAACTGACACTGAAAATACCGATTATGTCTTTAGCCCTAACATAGTTTTTAACAATGATATGATCCATAACAAAAATTCAATGCTACATTTTTTTTTCTTCTTTTATTTATATTACATTTATTTTCCTCATTGTATAACTTTTTGAATACTACTCAAACCAATTCTATTGTTACTCAATTTCAAAAAATCATATTTCAAATTTTAAGGATCGATCGGTAGTCAATGCGCTGAGAAGGACCCTAGCTGAATTCAATTTGTATCCGTCCCAAATGTTAGAAGCACGCTATGCCTATGGTCCAAAGTATACATGTAAGGGGGTCATACTACCTTTTTTATTTCACTGATAAGCAAATAGACGAGTGCTCTGCACTAAAACGTTTTACTGATCTTGTTGAGAAGTATTGGAGAGCACGTGCACTCATGGCATAGGTGCTATTTTTGGTAGTGTGTGGCATTTGTAAAATAAATAAATAAATAGTGAACTCTGCTTTTCAATGCTTCTTGGTGTCACAAATCACTCTAATTTTTATTAATGGCATTATAAGAAAATATTGGTTTCTTTACAGAATTCTGAAACTGGAATCCATCTTCACCTCATTGTGATTTCCATGAAAAGATTCCACAACTCACTTGGCAGTGTGCTCGATTCATAATCTGTAAGTTGATTTTAACCTCACTGAACCCATTTTTTTTTTAATTCTCTAGATATCCTTTTTTTTCAGCAGTGAACTTGTGGGCAAAATCACAAAGTTGATAATATATTTTTTTAAAATTTATTTTTTGTACTTAAATTTGAATTTTTCTATGAAAAACCATAAAAAATATTTTTATTACATAATTCTTAATTAATAAACAACTCATATTTTCAAATTTCTCTTTGTATATTTTATACGCTAATCCGAACATTCTCATAAACTTTGGTTGCAGTAATTTGTGGATTGATATTGATTTCCTTTATTCATTATATTTTTAACTGGCAAGCCTGTTATTAAAGTATTAGGTATGTCTGAAAGTGCAGTTCAGGGACTTCAGTTAACCGGGACTCTTGTGAAAGTCTTTTATCATAACTGCTTACCAAAAAAAATTTTATATTTTTATATTATAAAGATATAAAATGCCAAGGGTTATTTTACTCTTGATAGTTAATGTTAAAAATTTTTTAATTTAATTATCAGAATTCCATGAGAAGTAGTTAGAGGTTCATTCATAATTCCTTACAGAAGTAATAATAATAATAATAATATTGCTTTTAGATGTATTAGATTATTCGTTGATGAGCTAATAGGTAGTTGAATGTCATTTGGAATACTAACTTCTGCCTAGTATTTAATTTTTTTATTATTTCATTGTCAAATTTTGGTGGAGATCTGTCACATAAAATATATTTTTGTGAGCAGCTGTTATTATAAAGTGTAAGGATAAGGGCAGTAAAAAAATATTCCAAAATATATTATTTAGGTTCAGTTAATTATTAAACTATTGTTGACTATAATAACGTTATGTTTGCAAGTGTGTAGGTTTTTTTTATGGTGTATTATTTGGTTTATCTAAATTAAGTTGAAAAATGATGCAAGCATACAAAGATTGACTGGCTGTCAATGTTGAGTGCAGTAGCATAGATTATTTTACAAAGTGCAATAAAATACTTTTAACTTTTCAAACCGAACTTCTAATCAGAATTTAAAAAAAATTTTAATAAAACTTTTAAAATTGAAAATATTTTCATGGATCTAAAGAATGGAACATAACACCTGTATTGTCAACTAAGTCATGGATAAAAGATGCAGCCCTAAAAGCAAAAGGCCTGGTTTCTGTATACTTTTATAATAATCATGTTACAACAGTATACAGAAACCAGGCTTTTTGCTTTTAGAACTGAATCGTTTATCCATGAATTTGTTGACTATACGGGTTTTCTATTCCATTGTTAAGATCTGTGAAAATACTCTCATTAGCAAAATATTTTTTAAAAAATTTAAATTTGGGTTAGAAGCTTGGTTCAAAAAGTCTAAGTGTTTCTTCACGCTTTATAATATAATCTATGCCATTTCACTCAACATTGACAGCTAGTCAATATTACCCACCTCATTTTTCAAATTAACCTAGACTAATCAAACAATATATCATAACAATTGTTTAGTAATTACTGAATCTAAATAGTATATTTTGAATAATTTTTTACTGTGGTTATCCCTAATAACAGCTGCTCACAAATAAAAAATATTTTATACTCAGATCTCCACCATAATTTGACAATTAAGTAACAAAAGATATGCTCTATTAAAATACTATGCAGAAGTTAGTATCCCAAATTACTTTCTACCACAATTTTTGTAAAACCAATTACTGTGAAAGCTACATCATATAATAAATGTTTACTTTATTCATTATTATAGTAATAGATTAGTTGTTAAAGAGTATTTACCCTTTTCACTAAATTTCTGAGTACAGTAAGACATTCAATCCTGTCAATTATATGATTAGTTATTACAGATATAAATAAAGTAGATTAAAATGCCTTGATAGAGTACAATAATTGAAAGCTGACTGAGAGACTTGTTTAGAATGACAACAAAATTTTCTCTTCACTATCGAGAATCACTCTCACATTGAAAGTAAAGAAACACAAGAATGAAGATTGAATACTATATAAAATCTTAAATTTCTAAATCTGACCCAGCATCTGCATTAATGCTCTCTATGGCATGTTGTAATCAAATTTAGAAATTTAAGATTTTGTATGCTAATGTTTTACTTAGCATTCAATCTTTATTCTTGTGTTTCTCTACTTTCAACAGCATTATTGTCAATAGTGAAGAGGAAATTTTGGTGTCATTCTAGACAAGTCTCTGATTCAGCTTTCAGTGTTGAGCTGAAATTATGCTCAACATTAAAAACTTATTATTGTACTCTTATCAAGGCAATCTACTCTATTTTATTTATATCTATAATAACAAATTAATCGACATGGTTGGATTTTCTACTGTACAGAGAGAAATTTAGTGAAAAGGGGAATTCTCTTTAAAAAATATTTTATAACTATTTTCTATTAGTATATTTATTTAATCAAGTAAATATTTATTACATGATGTAGTTTTCACAGTATGTAATTGGTTTTACAAAAAAATGTGGTAGGAATTTACTTCTTGGAAGTAGTTATCAATAAAATGACAACAGATTTAAAACTGCACTCATGTGTTGGGTGCTGTTTTATATCAAGTTTTTTTAAACCCCTGTCTCAGAATTTATATTTCCTAATTGGATTTATTTAATTCTACTTTATCAACAATGAATTTTTTCAATTACTTTCAACAATCAACTATTTTTACAACAATAAATTACCCTTTAATGTACAAAACTATGCAAAAAATAATTTTCTTATCTGCAGAGCATTTACTAACTCTACATCAAAAAATAATTTAAATAAATTCTTCTTTTGTTTCATAAATTATATCAGGGGATGGGAGTCATTTTCCTTTCACATAAATTTATGAACTGATTTTCTCTTTCTTTTTTTCCCTAGATGCTGTAAAGATGGAGCCAGAGGCACAGCGAAAGGATCCTGTTTCGTAGAACAAATTGTGTAAATGTGCTATGTACTTTCTAAATAAACTATTTTTTACTTTAAACCAGCTCTTTTCTGTATTTAAAAACATGTGTTTCTATAATTATCTTTTGTTTTGCATAGTTTTATGAATTAAAGAGTAATTCATTAAATTCTTATAAGTCATTTTTAAAAAATATTTTCTTTTATATTATATTGGACATTCAATATCCAACACTTGATAGTACTATTTTTGAGAAATATTACTATCATAGTACTATTTTGTATAATAGAAATATTACTATCAACTCTGTAGAAACTATTACTCTGTAGAAATATTACTATCATAGAACTATTTCTCAAAAATAGTACTATCAAGTGTTGGATATTGAATGTCCAATATAATATAAAAGAAAATATTTTTTAAAAATGACTTATAAGAATTTAATGAATTACTCTTTAATTCACAAAACTATGCAAAAAATAATTTTCTTATCTGTAGAGCATTTATTAACTCTACACCAAAAAATAATTTAAATAAATTCTTCTGAGCAAGTTTTCATGAGCTCACAAAGATGGGTTTCATCATACACACTACACATTAGTCGTTTTGAAAATGAATGTATCAAATTTGTTTATAAATTTATCAAATTATGTTAATAAATTTTATACTGGGGAAGTACAAATTTTTTGGGTTAATTATTAAAGTAGTACTGTTTTACATACTATAATCTCATTCTAAGTTAAAAAAAAAAAAAAACGGGAACCTTAGATCGAATGGAAAGATGATTTAGCTTTAATGGTTGGTATTAATGTTATCTTAACTTTCAAATTTGGGTAAATGTATCTTAATACAAAAGGAGGTTTTGTTCTAACAAGTAAACTTGTGATTCAAATGAAAATTTTTAGGTAATAACAAAGATCAGTATTTGGTAATACCTAAAAATACATAAGGCAAAACTGGCAAGAATACTAGAAATATGAAGGCAAAAAAAAATAATAAAAGTGAAAGGGTTGATATCAGAGGTTATTCGTCAATGTATTAAATAAAAATAAGCATATAAACGAAAGGGTCCTACGCAAAACTTTAAAAAAATGCCGACGGTCCGATTCTGGTAGAATGCTGGCATGATGCCCGGACCTACGGCACATTGCTGTTTACGGGATGGGTAGATGACGGTATGTCGACACCAATTATTGCTCCCGTAACCGGCCCGTCAACCTCCGGTTACGCTCCGGCTATCTGTCCGCATCGATGGCTTAATCGCGGCTGCCTAACGGTTCGCAGTCGGATGAACGATGGCTCGATTCCTACCGGAAGTGGCCCAGAAGTCGACGGGGTAGTCGCGGGCGAGAGGACACAGCCGTGACGGAAACGATACTGACCTAATGCGCCGGCCCGGCAGTGGTGAAATCGGCTGGCCGGAATCTTCCGACCCCGGCCCGATGCCTCTGTGTTTGTTGGGTATATATATACACACATATGTATATGCACATGTAAGAAGAAATAAATATACGTACAAGTAGAAAGGATTTATAGAGATTCACACATACAGTTTTTATACACTTTTTTTTTCATTTGATACAAAGCGTTTCAGCTAATTTAATATAAAGATTAATTAAACACGAAGTTCAATAAATAAAAAATCTAGAAAATTAAGAAGAGGAAAAATTTCTCCATTATAATTACCAACTATTGTAATCATCAAAATTTTTGACATTGTTTTGCTTATCTTATTTTAAACTTCAAAAGACGGGTGTTTCTATATTGAATAATACTGATTTTTTTTAATTTTTCGAAAAATGGTTTCTTAATAAAGAAAAAGGTATAAAACATCTTTGTGTTTTAGAAAAAAAGAAGCAATTCATTTGATTATTAATAACTAAATCAATTCTTTTGTTTATAAATGCAATTTATTTAGAATAAAGCATTTCTGCTAATTTTTAGACTGTGTAAAAGACATTGTTAACATTAAGTATTGTCTTTCTAAAATTAATTCGCAGTTAGAAAGGCCGGTGTTCTTTTGTAAAATTCAATATTATTAAATTGAATTTCGTATTTTTGGAAAATAGGTTGTTTATTGGAAAAAAAAATTATTAATCATTCTAGTAAACCAAGGTTAAATAACATCTTCATATAACTATTCACAAACTGAACAATGCTCTGATGACTACATATATTACCATAAAAATGGAAAAAAAAACTATACTTCAAAACCGTAAAACTTTGAAACTTAACTATGTTATGTGATATTAAAATTATTTCATGAAAAATAGAAAGATTTCGGTGGCATTTATAACAAAGGGTAAAATGATGCTAAACTGCTAAATATGAAACTATTTCTATATACTACTAAATATCACATCTGCTTTTATAGCGCCTCCAGACCATTATATCTTCCGCGAAGCTAATCGTAGGTAAATAAATAAATAAATAAATATATATATATATATATATATATATATATATATATATTCCCTTACCTGAAAACTTTATTAACTAACCAATTTAGATACGACAATATTCCAAGCTTTTCTGTTTCTTCCATATCCTAAATAAATGGAACTTGTTCAAACCGTTTAAAACAAAATTTGTGATGGTAGCTCGTTTGTTGGTTGCAATGTCGTAGAATTGAGTATTTCTGCAGCAGGAAATTTACTACTATCTACAGGGTTATATTAATGAGGAATATGCTATAATAAAGGGAGTGAAATGTTCATTGCCCTATATTTGTACAAATTATTCAAATCATCAAAATATCTCCTTTCACCTTCCTCTTAATAATGTCTTCATTAAGGCGAACATTTCCAAAACATCCATATAATGCAGTATCCCGGTGAGATTCTAACTCTAAGAAACACTCTTAACTTCAAATGTTAATATCCCCCTAAGTTCTGATTTTAATGTTCCGATGCTGACACTAATTATGATTAAATGAGAAAAAATTACCTTAAAGACCTACATTGTACCGCACTTTGTGCCTACTGTATAAGTACCCTACTTCGACCGTGATATTCTATTCTTCAAAATAGTTTGAATACGTTTTAAAAGCTTCAAACAGTAACAGGATTAAACTTCCATGAATTGATTTTGTCTATACGCAGAAGTTTAAGGTTCGAAAAGTTTAATATCGTTAATTTTCAATTTTAATATTTTATGCTGACATACATACGTATGTTCTTGTATGCATGCATGCATGCTTACTTACACACACACACACACACACACATATATATATATACACATATTGCTGGCCATTAAGATTACGACATCATGAAGGAGGGATGGTACAAACGTCAAGTTCGCATGATAGGAAGAAGATGCTGGGATATGCAAATGATTAGCATTTAACCGCAATCGAACGACGCAGGAGTAAGAAACGGCATCTCGAACTCTGTATAAAAAGAAAATTACGCAGCGGGCTTCTCATTCGGAAATCGCATTTGAATGTTGGTTGTTTGTAAGAAGATCGTGTTATGCCTCGTATAAGAAGGAGAAACGGCTAACAGCACGTGTCGGAATTCGAGAGCGGCATGATCGTGTCGTATCGAGAGTGCGGTTTATCGTTCAGCGATATTGCTACTCGCATTGGTCGAAATCTAACGACTGTCATGAGAATATGGAATCGAAGGGTTAAGGAGGGTAATATTGAATCTATATGCAGAGGGTAATATGCAGGATCTGAACGGAATCCCTTCACTAACGCCCGACAGGACAGACATATTGTCAGGTCGGCCATGTAGGATCATACAGCCACATCACGGACCATGATTCAGGAAATTGGCTTTCTTGCAGCACAAGTATCCGCACGGACAGTGCGACGACGCCTGGAGCAGCACGGACTGTCTGCACGGCCATTATCTCTTGTTCGCGTCGTCGGTAATCTGAATAGCCAGCATATATATATATATCTATATCTATCTATCTATCTATCTATCTATCTATCTATCTATCTATCTCTCTCTCTCTCTCTCTCTCTATATATATATATATATATATATATATATATATATATATATATATATATATATATATAAAAGACACAGTTGAAAGAGAAAAACCAGTATATGCCCAGAACCACAAGAGCCAGGAACAAAAAACATGAAAAGATAAGTGAAAAATAGGTTTTTGACAGCATCTTTTCATCAGCGGCGCCGATACTGTCTAAATACCAATGGGTTGTTTCTAATAAGTATGATCTGAGCAATAAACATACTTAGACACCGTACAATCCATATGAAACAGAAGAAGGAATAACCAGTTGCTTTATCTTAGAACACCAAACACGGCGCCAGACAAAGTGGAAGTTAAGTTAAGCAGACCGCAAGAAGACTGACGTCACAAACATTGCAACCATGGAGCTAATGGAAACACAGAAGCTAACTTACTAAGGACACTGTGTTTTAGGACTGTTTAACCTAAGTTAACTTAGACATTTATTATGACTAAGAGTTATTATTATTTATTATTTTAATTACACTAGTTTTATTATTTTTTATTTTACTTTTTAGTAGTTATTTACTATCATTATTCATTTAGTTTTGTATTACTAATTATTAGCAACAGAACATGTTATTCATTAAATCTAAAACAACCAATTATCTGCTTGGAAAGACTATCAGGGTAATTAATACGTTTTAGCACTACTAATTAATTCCAAAATATGCTTATTCCTATTTTCCTTAGTACAAAGCCTATTTATTCTTACCAGTTGATTAACAATAATATTATTAAATACAGATTTGCGTAAGCATGTTAAGTAGTTTTGAAATTTAACAATATTAAAGTCATATTCTGATCTTTTGTCTTATGGACCAAAAGTACTATTGCTATGATAATTTATTTTTTTGTTAACATCTAAAAAGTTTACATTTAGTTTATCGTGACTACTTTGTACTAGTTCTACAGATATATATATATATATATATATATATATATATATATATATATATATATATATATATATATATATATATATATATATATATATATATATGCAGAGCTGAGTAACTGTGTAATTTACTACACCTCCTTCTTTTGCTACAACAAAATTTACAACTGCATTGTACATCTCTTTCCTAGAGAATGTCTAAACGCGCCTTATCTGTCCCAGAAACAGGCTAGTACTTTAGTGTTGAGACAGATTTTTCTCACAGCACCTGTTGCAGAATTGAATTTATGCCTTTCTCTGCCAGAACAGCTTTAACAACTCTGAGAAATAACATATTTGTGCGTTAGTACTTTTCTCAGGTAACTTAATTTCCGTCTAACTATGTATGAGACCGTTAAAATCCGGAGGATTTCTATATGGGGTTTTTAGATTTGGAAGGATCATGTATAATTAGTTGTGAAAGTATCATACGCTTCCAGACGTTTGAAGAAGACACGCTTCCTTTGAGAACGATGTCTTGTTTAGATAGTCTTAAGATATAATCCCGTTTTAGTGTTTCATGATATGATTTCATCTAAATTATTTTCTGGAATTAACAAATGGAGTATGTCGATAAAAATATTATTGAATATTGATACATATATATATATATATATATATAATATATATATATATATATATATATATATATATATATATATATATATATATATATATATGTGTGTGTGCGTGTGTATATGTATATATTGCTATTTCATATCGTTATGTAAATATTTTTATGTGATGCATATCTACCTATACATAAAAATGTATAACCTCGGGAATTCAAACAATAAAACTTTCCACTAGAACACATTATTTAATTTGATATAAATTCGTGTCTGGAATTAAAATATAGAGCATTTCGATAAATATATTATTGAATATCGATATGATATATTTTACTATTTCATATCGTTATGTAAATATTTTTATGTGATGCATACCTACCTATACATAAAAATGTATAACCTCGGGAATTCAGACAATAAAACTTTCCACTAGAACACATTATTTAATTTGATCTAAATTCGGAATTAAAAAATGGAGTATTTCGATAAATATTTTATTGAATATCGATATGAAATATTTTACTATTTCATATCTTTATTTAAATATTTTTATTTGATGCAGGCTTATACATAAAAATGTATAACCTCGGGAAACAATAAAACATTCCAGTAGAACACTTTTTTTCCTCTGGAAGTTATCAAGGGAAACTATTTGCGTTTGACTTTCTAAAATATGAGAAGAGAAAACACCGCTGTGAGATCGTAAACCTCCATCAAAAATTCTCTTAAATTTAAGTACGGTACTACAGCATTGTGAAAAACCGCAGCGAAACTTATAAAAAGACCTTTCTCAAAAAGGTGGTTCAGAATATATTCCCCCGCAAAAGCTATGTAAAAGTATACTTCAACAAAAATAATAATAAAAAAAAATATGTATTTTATCTAAGTTGTGCTTTTCGTTTTTTGTTCATTTCTCTAGGATACGTATATATAAGAAGCAGGGCTGGTACGCAACGGAAGCCGAACGACCTATACAAGATCTGTCTTCATGTATCTTCTTTTTTTATTTATTATTCCATAAGGAGACAGGGGATTAGTTGGGATTACCAGGTAATCCCTACTAGCCAAGAAGTATTTCGATTCGATTTATTGATCAAGTCCCAGTTATATATTTGCCATATTGCTAAGCGGGTAAATAGAAGAAATGATTTTTTGGGCGGAATAATACTTCATCGTTCCGGAACTGCAAAATCTGGAAGAGATTAGTTTAAAAACTTATTATTTCGTGTTCTTAGAAAATGCTCTATATTAAATTCCCCGGCCGGAAGCTAGACATTGATGGCAGTCGAATGCAATATATTGGTAAAGATTGTAAGTTTTGGGGGGATTTTCTTTTCATTTAATGTCCTTCTATGTCACAAGCAAAGCGCTTAAGTCAATAAATTATAAATACCGATATGCCTTAAAACATTTGAATCTGTATTTGAAATATTCGTGGGGTTGCTCAAGTATCCCTATTTATGTCATTCAGAATTAGTTCAACGTAGTCAGAATTCATCTAATATCTCTCCTGGTTCGTTAATAATAAAGTGTCTTCTTTTATTAACTGTATCAATATGGAGCTTAAACAACGAAAATTTAAAATCTGATTTTGCCATATTGGTAAAGGATTATTTTCGAGTAATGTTAATATACTTGCAATTTTCAACGTTGTGCAGTACAAAGCATTCTGATTTTGTAATAACTGTGTGTTAGTAAGTATGAATATTGTGTATTTCTGTTATAAAGAAGTACTTAAAGAATATACCAGCGGGTGCATACCTATCTATTTATTTTAATTACCACAACGAGTATGTATGTATTTACAATAATTTAAATTATTTGTCTTATTTGACAATCTCTCATTGAAAATCTATTAATGTTATTATGTTTTGCATTAAAGTTCCTTTTATATTAATCTAGACAGATATACATTCCCATGTTTTAATCTCTTATTATATATATAATCATTAATTAAAATTAAAATTTAATCAAAAATATGTTCTGAGATTTTCTATTTCAGTCAGTTGCAATTTTATTGTTAATGCCGATTTTTAATTACAATTTTAAGCGAAAAATGGTTGCTTGGAATTTTAAATAAACTTCAGTATTTTATTTCTACAAATATTGAATATTAATGGGTTAGATACAAAAATTTAAGGCTTTTTGGAAATTAATAATATCAAATAAAAGTTTATAAAATAATAAAGACATCAAGATCTCAACACAACTTATTTTTTTAATTGCGAGTTCCATTAAATTTGGTATTATTTATGTATTTCTTAAAAGAATCAGATTTATTTCTTATTCATGCAATTATGAATACATTTATAATTATGATGATGATGATTATGATAACAATGATTAGCTCTATCTGTTGTACTAAATATAACGATAATAAAACTATTCAGAATCTAATTTGTAGAAGTGCATCCCATCATTTTATTCTGAATGCTTTTAAACTTCGTATAGCTAGGAGAGAAGCATATTAAGGCAGTTTAACAAATCAAATGAAATGATATTGAAAATTTTTCATGGTGTCCTCTAAGGTTTTTACCTTCTGATTTGCGAACTGATATTGAATATTATTGGGTTAGATGAGTGGTGAGCATACTCTTTCCCTCTTCCACTCAGGAAACGCTCAGTGGGTGGCGACCCATAGACGGATCGTGAAAAAATTGAAGGGGGTCGCGAATGGGTTGAAGAAAATTTACATAATTGAATTAATTTATTGAACACATGCTTTAGTTTTTTCACAATTACGTATTTATAATATTTTAATTTAAAATTTTCGTATGTAAAAGTTTATATTATATGACATTGTTATACAAGGCGTCAAACAGTCTTGCAAGGATATACTTTGACTGCTTCTATTTGTTTCTGCCAATCTACGTGAGAGTGGATTTACAAAATGAGTTGTTGCAAAAACCATACAGCAATTAAGACTTTTAACACAGAATATTATACGAAAGTAGCACCTGCAAATATTTCAGCAAATATTGAACAAATATTATTCGAGGTCTAGTCTTACCTTTCTTATTCATTACTTTTTACTATTTTAATCTATATATATAAAACAGTTCCGTAACTGACTGACTGACTGACAGATAACGCACAGACCAAACCGCTGGACCTTAAAAGGCTGAAATTTTGCATGGCGATTCTTCTTATAGTGTAGGGGTGTACTAAGAAAGATTTTTGAAAATTCTTCTTAGATTTTTTTAAATTAAATTTTTAAGCCGTTTTTGTAACATTTTTAAAATTTGCATATAAAATAATAATTAGAGTGTTATAAAATGTATATCATGAGAAAGAACATAAAAATCCCTTTAAAATGAAATCTTTTTTGAACCTTTACCTCCCTTTTTTGACTTTTGGGGAATTTTTAAAGATTAATTTTTATAATGTAATTTATTAAATGTTGATCACGTGGTTTCTTTTCTTTTTGTGATACTTTAAATTGATTTTGCGTCACGTGCATAACAACGAAATAAATTGACAAAAAAAAATTCTTGCCCATGGGGCAGGCGATTGGACATCATCCAAAAAAAATTAAAATAAAGTAAAAGAAATGTTCCTCAAACTGTACTATATTACCTGTACTATATTCTTTAGTATGTTCTATTAGATTTAATTTTAATATTTTCTTCTACATTATTTTGTCTAGAAATATTTCCGTTACGGTTTTTTTTTATAAATATATTTTTTTGACATTAATTGCGTACATTTACCGTTGTATTTAATTTGAATGTACTCCGTAGCGAAGCACGGGTATTCAGCTTGTTTTATATAAGTAAATGAAGTTTATAACTTTCGCTGTGAGCTTATTATTTTGAAAGCATACTATTTTTGTGAAGTGTAATTTTCGTTAATTTTTACCCAAATGAAATAAAAATGCATATTGATATTTCAATATGAAGTTTTGGTCTCATGAGATGTGGCAAAAATTAGTGTAGACATAATTTTTATTGCTATTAAGCAGAGTTAATATATATCCATAATCTATTTTTTAAAATTATTTATTCCAATGGCTTGTTATAAGACAACTGAACATCAAATACAATGCATAACAACACGAATTGACATTAGTATATCTATGAACATAGGACTTTCCAAGCCACCCAGTAACGCTCCCAAATCGAAGAACGGGGGAGAGCAGGACATATGCATAGGTCTGACATGTCCATACCTTCCTTAAGATTACATAAGAGGCAGAGAGAGTCAGGAACAACGTTGCATATCCATAATCTACAGTTCATTGATTTTAAAAATAGTTTGTTAAAATTTGCTTATTTTATTTCCTATCATTTGTGAACATTTTTCTAATTTTTAAAATTTTTTGCTACGATCAAAAAATGTTCATTACGGGACGAGTGACTCTTTATTTTACACTTTAGAGGGCACGCCCGTGTACAGAGTGCAAGATTTAGACAATTTTGAATGTTTTGTTTTTACATGTAAGGTTTGAATGTTCTAAACAGTTTCTATTAATAGCTACACACTTTCTAATGTACACTGCTGGCCACCCAAATTGCAACACCAAGAAAGACAAGAGATATCACAACAAAATTTACTTTGTAGATAACATGTTGACCAAGTATCAAATGATTAAATTTATAGTCTTCTGTGAAGTGTGGTTCCTGCCAAAATCAGTAGCCAGAGTAGCCGCCATTGTTGGAGATCACCGCTGCCACACGCCTCGGCATTGATTCAAAGAGACTTTGGATGAGTTCTTGGGGTACAGCAGACCAAGCAGCTTCCACACGTTGCCAAAGTTGATCTGCTGTGGCAGCAGGGGATGGAATTTGGGTCAATCGTAGAGCAACCATGGACCACATGTTTTCTATCGGCGAAAGATCCGGAGAGCGAGGCGGCCAGGGAAGCAATTCAATCTGGCGATTGACGAAGAACCGTTGGACAATGCGTGCCACGTGTGGTCGCGCATTATCCTGTTGAAATATGGCTGTGGGCAAGCCCTGAAGGTAAAGAAGGACAACTGGCTCCAACACCTCGGAGATGTAGCGCTGGCTGTTTAAAGTACCGGCAATGCGTACTAGAGGTGTGCGAGAGTGATATCCAATACCGCCCCATACCATAATACCCGGTGCAGGATCAGTGTGGCGGTGCATAACGCAGCTGTTCAGCATCCTCTCTTCACGGTGTCTCCAGACTCGAATGCGACCATCGTGGTGTTGCAGACAGAAGCGTGACTCGTCAGTAAAGACAATTTCATTCCATTCTGCCGTCCACATCCTTCTGTCATTGCACCATTGGCGGCGGAGACGTCTGTGGTTCTGCGTCAAGGGTAGACAAAGCAATGGACGTCTTGCGGACAGACCACTCTGCTGTAAACGGCGTCGAATGGTACGCGCAGACACTGGATGATGCGTTACAGACTGCATGTGCTGTGCTATGGTTCGTGATGTGACTGAGCGATCCGTCACTGCCATGCGCACAATTTGCCTGTCATCACTTGAAGTGGTGCGCTGAGGTGGATGCGATCGAACACGCCGGTCTGTCGTACCCTCCTGCATCCAACGATCTCATATCCGCATTACAGTTGTTTGGTTTCGTCCAACACGACTACCGATTTCCCTGAAAGATAATCCACAATCTCGGTAGGCCACTATCCTTCCTCTGTCGAACTCGGATACTTGATCAAAAGATGATCACTGTTTTCGACGAGGCATAATTGATCGTTTTTTTTAAACAACTACAAGAAAAACAGAATTGCCGAACTTGAAATAGTCGAAATCTCCAAGCCTTAAATAGCGCTTTGAAGTGGCGCCACAGGCGCGCGTGATGTGCGTCTGCGCTGAAATTCTAATCATTTGCATATATCACCTCCGCTAATGCATGTTGTAAATTTCATGTTATTTGCATGTTTCCTTCAGGGTGTTGCATTTACAGTGGCCAGCAGTGTAGATCTTTATGACCCTTGTATTTCTTTCCATTCACTGTTAGTCGTGATTTAACCGTGGTAAACCAGCGATTATACTGGATTACAATATGCCAAAAGCAGGAGTTGAAGTAGTGGATCCAAAGTGGAGCTATTACACGGTATCCCCCATATCACGGAGATGGACAATCTCGTTGTTTTTTAGGTTTTTGAACATAATAGGATTCCATTCGCAAGTTGTCCTTAGATCCAATAAATCGGACAGTTTTGAAATAAGGTGATTGTATCTGCATTCTTTGGCCTTTAATCATAAATATATCTCAATATTATCAACATTTTACATCTTGTCATAAAACGGGAAATTATTATTTTTAATTTGAAAAAAAAAGTTCATTACAAAAGGAATTATCAAGGTTGAAAGAGACTTCTAGTGTTCCGAAAATTGGCACGCCCGCTGAAGGGTTAAAGATAGTCATGGTCAAAAAAAAAAGTTTTTGCACCACTGGGTTAGATACAAACGTTTAAGAAATTTTTCAAATTAATACTATCAAATAAAAATTTATAAAAGAATGAACACACCAGGATCGCAACAAAATTTCTTTTATAAATTGTATTGTGATAATACGATATTGCTTATGTATTTGTAGAAGGAAGTCTTCTAATTTGTTGGAGCTCATTACTTAATACAGAACTAGTTGATACCCATCAAAACATGACGGCTAGATAGTAAATAAATGTTCTAAAACACAATTTATACTCAACACATCATTGCCAAGTGTTAAAATTCATAATAATTCGCAGAAACAAATTAATGTGTTTAAGCGGCCTCGTGCTTAGTGAGAATCTAATGCCAGATTTAAAAATGTCACTGAGCATGCGCGGAAAGCAATTTTTAACTGCAAATTATCGCTAATTAAACAGCACGAAATAAGCAATTTCCATGAGGTTTAATCTTATATTTCACAAACATAATTATCATAAAAATGAAAATGGCAGAGAGAGATCTAGAGAGACTGCTCGGAATAAGCGTGTTTATCATTAAAACATGCCACTGAGCATGCGCAGAAACAGTGAGTTTCTAAAGACAGATTTAAACATACCACTGAACATGAGCAGAAATCAATTTTTAATTCTAAATTATTGCGAATTAATCGAAATTGCGGTTATAAAAACCAAATTTGACAAATCTACAGATTACAATCTTTCGTTTAAGACCAAAATGAAGTAAATTGATGCAGTAGTTTTCTCTCACGGACTGCCCCAAAAGTCGGCTTGGAAACTTAAATATATAGATATTTTTTTCAAAGCTTCAAATAGGTAAGAAAGGAAATTTTTTAAAGCAGCTCAACAAATCAAAAGGCACAAGATTGAAATTTTTTCATGGTATTTTCTAAGTTTCTGTGTTCTGATTCGCGAACAGATTTAGTTTTTATCACTGGGCTTACTTTTAAACAATTTTTCTCATCAATCCTTTCAGATACCGCAAGGGAATTAAAATCAATTTTATCCGTCTGTTTGTTTATAGCCGGGTAATGCTCATGACGCCTCCATTAGGGGGGGTTTTGAGACCCAGCGCAGTAATTTTATTCCCGTTTTCGTGAAAAAGAACCGTAATGACTCGCGCTTTATTCATTACAACTCTAGAAAATGCGATAGCTCACACAATTTAGTAATCATTCTCTGACTACCCTTTCCTGACTGCCACAAACACAATTTGTTCCACAGTGTTAACCTTTCATTATGTGCTTAATACATGAAAAGCTTCGTTCCCTCCCCCCTTCCCCCCGCCCCAGACACATACACACACCCGTACAAAACCCTAATTTGCTCGGCCGCTACAAAACGTCGTTATTAGTGAAGCCAATGTAGTAATTCCTATTTTAATAAAGATGGCAAAGTAATAACCGTACATTTTTCTCATCACTTTCTCAGCAGGTAATGATAATAATGATGATAATAATAGATAAGCAAATAATAATAATAAAAAAAAGTTAAGAGAAGTAAGAGGAAATATAAAGGGGACGAAAAAAAGAAAAAAAAAAGAAAGTGGGGTGAGCGGGCACACACGTGCTGAGTACTTGTTGCGTGCCGGTTTCAACCAGTTGTGGGGTAATGCGTTTTCTGGCTGCTATGGCGACGGGTGATCGGATGGCTGGATGGGGGTTTTTCCGCTAAAAATCTCTAGCGGGTGGAGAGAGCAGGCGATGCTGCGAAAGTGCCTCGCCCAACGAAAGGGGTTGCCAGATTCATCTGTTTATCGAAGGACTTGGCTCGGAATTTCGGGAACGATTTTTCGGAATATTCCGAGAAATTTTGTGACACATGAACGACGTAAGCCGAATGTAAATCACGGCTCAGATATTTCAAAAAAATAATGTAAGTTATAATTTATACTGGCCCTGCAGATCATTGAGCAGGTATTTAAAATATCTAAGCTCAATAACATCCCCATAATATCTGGTCCGAAACGAAGGCCTCATTAAATTTGTATATAAAAAATAAGTCCTGTTTTCAAATTCTTCATTTTTGGTAAAATGCGGAGCAAGCGCGTGATCTAACAATTAATTAATCCCCGGGAGAGCCACGATGTGGACACGTGAACTCCACGAGACTAAATTCGTCCAGTAAAAAAATAAGTAATTTCGGCCCCCCCTGATGTCAAGATCCCCAAACAGTCATTTAATGTTTGCCTGAACAGAGGACTTCTCTCTTCGCACATAACTCTCCTTGCTGTCAGATCTGCTTTCCACGGACGCCAGAACTCCGGCGGTCACCAAGGCTCTTCTCACTTAACTCTACTATGTAAGCAATGCTGTTTACACGTCCCGTCCTGGCATGGATGCCGGACAAGTCCGGTGGGCACTGCAGCTAATGCCTTCTGACTAATGAAACACATATTGGATTTTGTGTTTCTCTTCTATGGCTCCATGTGTGTGTTTATCTCCAGAATTTCTTGAGTGCTTTCCTGGATCAACACTTCGGCCGATTGCATCTCGATAAGTTGTACGCATCAATTCCCGTGAGTTAATTTCCCCTTTTTGATTATTATCACACACACACACACACACACACACACACACACACACACACACACACACACACATATATATATATATATATATGTGTGTGTGTATATATGTTAAGAAATAATTAGAGAAAGGGGAATAATCGAGATAATTTACAGGGGGGGGGGGCTTCAGGGTAGTTTAAATTCCTGGAGTTAAACGCCACTATTTTAATATTCGCATGGAATGAACAAGTGGCAATTCTCAATCTTACATGAGGGGATTCCCCGTTTTGAAGAAACAAAGGGAGAATCTATAATTAGTATCAAATTTTGTCACGCCCATGCCTCATCTTCGGTGCAGACGTCCCGAGAGCATGCGCAGTTGTATTAGGAGCTTTAACACAATGGGTAAGTTAAGCAGACCGGGATGAAATTTCAATGACAGCAGACACGCGTTAGGGTTGCTCCGCGTTTGAGTAGGGCGGCCGATGTGCGCGTGTGGGAACAGTGGTTTTCTAGACATTGAAGGAAATAAATATATTCATTTGGATGACTGTGTGTTTCCTGAGTATTGAACTGCCTTCCACTACACTGCTACAGAACTCAAGGATTATTCATGACTGCAAATTTGTGTAAACTAGTGAACGGGCGTAATACGAAGTCCGTCATATATATATATATATATATATATATATATATATATATATATATATATATATATATATATATATATATATATATATATATATATATATATATATATATATATATTCAGAGAGAGAGAGAGACATATTTCAAATGGCGGGTTACAATACTATGTATAAACTAAAACAAGAACAGACAAACAATAAAGAACTAAAGCGTCCATGAAGCCAAAATTTTCCAAGAACTGTTTTCAATATTTCTCTCACACTGGAGTTGGAGGCAGAGTGGGTAACTCAGTACATGGCTAAAGTCCATGTCCTCCCGTCGATTACAAGGCTTACAAAAGTGTTCTGAAACGATATTTATATGGCAGAGATGTTACAGTAGGCCATTATGGCGCGTCACCAGGCGAAACAAGGCGACCTCTTTCTGCCTGGGCCATTCTGCGACTTTAGTAATTCTGTTCATCTTTTTTGAACACCGTGACAACAGTTCTTGTGAGAAGGAGTTCCTAAATGTCTCTCCTACAAGTAACTTTAGCGTGTTGTGAGAAACCCCATCATTATTGGATGATTGAAGGACCTAGGCACACTTTTTAACCAGGGCATCAGCCAGCTCGTTGCCCGGATGCCGCAGTGGCCTGTTGTCTACTGCAGGGCAATCTCCCTACCGTTTTTGTGGAGTTTGTCCAATAGTTATTGACATCTATATACATCAGATAACTTGGGGATACCGCAGGAGCCGATAGCTTGACAACTTTAGAGAAATTGAAGTGTACTCGTTGAAAAGAGAGTAAGTGCCAAAGTTTCCGAAGTATTTTTTCACTGATAAAAGGTTTTTTTACAATACTAATGGCGTGGAAAAGGGAGATAAAGTGCCTAGCTAGTTTGGTTTAGTTCTGTGCTAGGCACTTACCTCTTTCTTCACGCCATTAGCCTTGGAAAAATCCCTTGTATCAGTGAAAAAATACTTTTTGGAAATTTTGGCACTTACCCTTTTTTCAACGGGAACACCTCAACTATGCATCCGACATAAAATTGGACCAGAGCAGTACGAATTGCTACAATCTCCTCAACGAAGGCTGTTTTATCTGTCCCTACAGGTGCATAACGAAAAATGATTGCAGTGGACCCCTGAATCAACATTAACATAGTCTGAATATTTTGAGCCGTCAGTAAGCACACAGAGCCAGTCTTCCTCGGGATATCGTGATTCGACTTTTTCTAAGAACAAATAATCTTAAAACGTCTTAGAATCCCCCATAATTACCCTTCTGACAAGGTTGATTCAGACACAATAATCAGTTAAATTTAATGGATCACCAGGGGGCGGCAAAAATTCAGCATCTAAATTTATATTTAATGTCTTATTTAAGCGAAATACTTTCTGTACTACTCCATGCTGTGATTCAAATTTCCGCCCGGTAGTTAGAAAATCACTGTCCCAAAGTGAGATGCAGTCCATAAGGCAAATATTTTTTCCCCAAAGAAGTTATATATATATATATATATTTATATATATTAAATTATTTTAAATATTTCCATTATTACACTAATATCCTTTTTATGAGTTTTATGACTTCATTTAGGCTTACTAAATTTCGCTGGGCGTTCTTACTTTCCAAAATTAGCAGGCAAACCGAATAAGTGTAACCGGTGAATAGCGCTTTTTTCTAACTATCAGCATTAAACTATTTATATTCAGTAACTGTGACAGACAAATGCAGGTTTAGGGAACGATGCACATAAGTATCGAAGTAAGAATTAATGGGAAATAACAGAAAAGTAAAAGCAAGTATAAACTAAAAATAATGTATACCAGATCCGTTACGCCTGTTTATGAAAAAATAAACAGGATTTCGTCCATAAGTGTAAAAAGAAATTAAATTGACTTTTTATTAAATAGGCGGAAACATATATTATAAATGTCGTGATTTTTTTAATCACGCATTCCACAGAAAAACTAAATTTTTGTCAAAATAGTTCATTATAGCAAGTGAATACCTAATATGAAATAGATACTTTATTGTGGGAATGCCATAGGCGTTAACCCACATCGTTCTCCTTGAGGGAAAGAACATGATCGTTCAAGCCTTCACCGGGGTTTGAACCCGACAATATTTTATGGAAACTCATGACGCTAACCACTATTGGATAAAGGCGGCTGGAACACTGAATCAGAGTTATTTTTTTAGGGGAGCGAACTGATAAGGCTGTTACCTAGGAACGGACAGCCTTATCTAACGGATAAGCCTTACCTAGTGAGCCTGCCTTACACACACACATACACACACACACACGCACACACACGCACACACACACACACACACACATACACACACACACACACACACACACACACACACACACACACATATATATATATAGGCATTCTAACAGGAGTCATCCAACAGGACTCAACCAATATCACTCTATCATGAGATTACAGCACATGAACATTCACCCTTTATTCGGGATTCGAAGCCACTCGTGGAATATTTATGTTGGCGAATCTTTAAAAATTCGCCAACAATCAGAAAATGAAGGTAGAGATTCCAAAAAGATTTCATTTTAAAGGAATTTTTATGATTTTTCTCGTGATATAAATTTTATAACCCTTGGATTATTATTTTAAATGCAAACTTTAAAGAATATTACAGAAGCAGCCTAAAAATTTAATTTAAAAAAATATAAAAATAATTTTTCAAAAATCTCTCTTAGT
The DNA here is from genome assembly GCA_907164885.2 of Dolomedes plantarius. Lineage (NCBI taxonomy): Eukaryota > Metazoa > Arthropoda > Arachnida > Araneae > Dolomedidae > Dolomedes > Dolomedes plantarius. Next base: position 86,619,056 of record OU015495.1, read on the forward strand.
GCACCCCTACACTATAAGAAGAATAGGCCATGCAAAATTTCAGTCCCTTATGTCCAGCGTTTTGATCTGTGCGTTGTCTAACAGTAAGTCAGTCAGTTACAGAACAGTTTTATATATATTGACTAGCTGAAAACCTGTACTTCGCTACGGAATACATTCAAATTTAATACAATGGTTAATGTATGCAATTAATGCCAAAAATATGTTAAAATATATTTATAATAAATACAACGATCAATGTATGCAATTGATGTAAAAAAAACGAAAAATTATATTTATAAAAAATCGTAAAGGATATTTTTATAGATAAAATAATGTAGAAGAAAATATTAAAATTAAATCTAATAGAACATACTAAAGAATTTTTTTTTCCAATGCGGAGGCACTTGTAATCAAACATTCGCCTGAACTACGCCGCAGTTTTGCTGTCCATTTTATTATGAGGGCACCGTATAGGTGGACAGCATTAACCCCTATGAAGGGACGACACGAACGGAGGCATTTTTCGTGGCGCAACGCTAGGATTCGATCTGAGCACCCTCAGCACCGAAAACCAGCGTGCTGTACCACAGGGCCGCCACAAGACCATACTCAAGAATATAGTACAGTTTGAGGAACATATCTTTTACTGTATTTTAATATTTTTGGGATAATTTCTAATCGTCTGCCGCTTTAGCAAGAAATATTTTTTTGTCTATTTCGTTGCTATGAACGTGACGATAAATTATTTTAAAGTACCAGAAAAAATCACGTGATCAGCATTAAATAAATTAAATTCTAAAAATGAATCTTTAAAAATTCACCAAAAATCAGAAAAAATGAGGTAAAGATTTGAAAAAGATTTCATTTTAAAGGAATTTTTATGATTTTTCTCGTATATAAATTTTATAACCCTCAAATTATTTTAAATGCAATCTTTAAAAAAGTTATAAAAACAGCTCAAAAATTTAGTTTTAAAAAATCTAAAAAGAATAAAAGAATATAAGACTATAAGAAGAATCGCCATGCAAAATTTTAGCTCTGTGGGTCCAGCGGTGTGGTCTGTGGGTTGTATGTCAGTCAGTGAGTCAGTCAGTTGCAGAAATGTTTTATATATATAGATAATACCATCAGCTCTTTGCGTATTTAATTTATTTTAATTATACACCCAATTAATTAAAATTAGGCAGTTTTATAATTCTTCATAGCTTCTATACTTCACAGGATAAAGAAGGATATACAGTAACAGGGATGCTATTGAACAGGGTATAAAGAAATGCGAACCTGCGTTAAAAACAAATTTCAGAAATCTTCCCCTCCGTGACATTTCTATTTAAATCGCTCCATCAAGCTGGATTTCTCCGGCGATCCAGCCCGCTTTTTGGCGAGTCGTCTTGGCGACAGTCGCATCTTCCTTAGTAACCCTGAGGTTCAAAAAACGTTGCGTGACCCCACATCGCTGGTCTATCACGATCTCCCTTGTCTCTATCTTTCAACCGTGCAAGTCATTCACTGTTCTTTTTTATCTCTCCTCTGTTCAAATCTTCTTTTGTTCTCAAATCTCCCCGCTTTTATTTAAGCTTTCATCAGCCTTTATCAAGATTTTGAAGTTAGTTGTCAAGACGTGAGGAACGAATTTTTATAAAAGCAGCCTTGGCACGAAGGGATAAGAGGCTGCTTTTTATACAAAACTTGCTTCCATGTCTCTTAGATATGTAATATGTATAATGTGGGTTGTTGAAAAAGAAGCTAGAATGGGGGGAGGGGGGTTATATGAAAACAAATTTCAAATGAGATGCGATTAATTTTATAAAAGCATTTATTTATTCAGTTATTCAAGTAAGAATTTATTCCCCGTAACTGAAACTGTTTACTTTTTATTGAAAGATTTTCAGTCGCACTTAAAAATCTTACGTAAAGAGGAATTGAGATAGGAATTTATATGGTTCGATTTTATTCAAAGCAGGGAATTATGTGTAACAAAAGTATATGATATTTTTTAAGAGATATATTCAATTGAAGGGCCTCAATAAATTACATCAAATCAATGATTAAATGCCCTGTTTACGCAAAAGCTACAATAAATTACTGAAAACGCACAATATTTATAAAAAAAATATATAAAGATAAAAAAATTTGAAGAATTTATTTTTTGAAAAATAAATATCATATTGTTAGATTATTTTTATAAATAATTGGCAAATTATTTTTGTGAATTTTGAAGGATATATGCAGAGTTTTCTGAATAAACATTATAAACATTATATGAAACTTCACTCTATTTAAACACCTCTACGATATATATATATATATATATATATATATATATATATATATATATATACATATATAAGAGAGAGAGAGAGAGAGAGAAGAGAGGGGGATGAGAAGGGGCATGTATATTTATCGGCGAAGCTCAGGACACAGTAAAAATTAATTTTGCATGATTTTACACCTATCTTATGATCAAAGCCTCCTGCCATTTACTCAGGAACACGCCATATGATAAAATTCTAAGTAAAATAGAGTTGCATGTAAAAGAATTAATAGAACATGACTAAAGCTTTTAGGAGAGCAGATATTAGAATTTTCTTCAGAAATAATTTAAGCGTGTGACAAAAAAGAAAGATTTACATTTACTGAAACAGCTATTTACTAGCACAAGGAAAATGTAGTTTTAAAGAAAGGACCTTATATTTTGAAGTAAAGTGTGTGTGTGTGTATGTATATATATATATACCCAACAAACACAAGACTGACGGCAACTTGACGGGCCGGTTCTGGAGGCGCCGGTAGAACGATAGGCTCGGGGAAAATGATCCGTACCGTTGCCGGGTGATTTACGAATCTCCGACGCGGAATCCCGTAGCGTGTACCCGTTTGAGGGCCGGTGATGATTGCATAGGAATCTACCCGAAACCGCTCTCCCTGTAACGTCCCGGAATCGATAGTCCGATTCGTAACCACAAGTAACAGAAATCTGCATCAGAATTATGGATTTGAAAGGGAAGGCGAAGATTAGATTAAACAGACTTTTCATAAATATTTATTTCACTTTTGTGAACTTTCTCAACTTCTTTTGCACGAAAAATTCACATAATTTTCCTTGTATGAAAAGATTGAATTATATCAGAAGTATACGGCTGACATAATATAATCTTTCGGTTATACTATGTGATATATGCATAATATATATCATCTATATATTTAATTTGCTAAGCCGACTTTTTGGGCAGTCCGTGAGAGAAAACTACTGCATCAATTTACTTCATTTTGGTCTTAAACGAAAGATTGTAATCTGTAGATTTGTTAAATTTGGTTTTTGTGACAGCAATTTCCATTAATTAGCGATAATTTACAATTGATTTTTACGCATGCTCAGTGGCATGTTTAAATCTGTCTTTAGAAACTCACTGTTTCCGCGCACGCTCAGTGACATGTTTTAATGGTAAACACGTTTATTCCGAGAAGTCTCTATCTCTGCCTTATTTATTTTTATGATAATTATATTTGTGAAATACAACAGTAAACCTCATGGAAATTGTTTATTTCATGCTGTTTAATTAGCGATAATTTACAATTTAAAAAAATTGCTTTCTGCACATGCTCAGTGACATTTTTAAATCTGTCTTTAGATACTCACTAAGCGCGAAGCCGCTTAATCACAATTTGTTTCTGCGCATTATTATGATTTTCAACATTTGACAATGATGTGTTGAATATAATTTGTGTATTAGTACATTCATTTACTATCTAGCCGTCGTGTTTTGACAGACATCAACTATTGTTAGATTATATTAATTTATTTTTGGCTTTTATATAGAAATGAAATAAACATCCACTTACAAATGGATAATTTTTTCGATCAAGAGTTTATGTACAAGAGAGTAAAGAGTAGTACCTGCCTAAATTTGTTTTTCATTTTGATTAAGACGGACTTTTCGGCAGACTCTCTTGGATGCCAAAGCGGGTATCTATCTGGCGCTTCATTTCATACTCAGGTTCTCTGCGATTTACTTGGCAACCCTACCACCAGTTGCATTGGGCCAATATCAATTTCGTTAGGCGCTACATTTCGTTTTTTGGTAGACCGCTGGGTTACACTTATTTGGACTTCAAATTTTTCGGTGATGGTGTTGATAATTATTTCATGATTTAAATATTTCGTGACGCAGGAATTGGAGCCATTTTTTTATAGAAACATGACCATTTTAGCTTATTTTCGGCACTTTTTTTTCGCGGGGGGGGGGGGAGTAAGTATATTGATTTTGTAATGAATAACATGACCGTTTTTATTTATCAGAAGATAGATATATTCATAGCATAAAGTAAAATACTTCGAGTGACAGTTCTCTTTTAAATGAAATTGCGTCCGAATGCATTTCAATAAATGTTTAACAGATTAAACACTAAAAACATATCATACATTTTTAAACCTCTATACAGTCATAATATTGTTATTAAAATATTGAGGTACATTGAATTTTATTCGTCATTTTTACAGTATTTATTCGCATACTTTATAGCTAGTGATGTATAGAACAATAAAGAATGAATCTAGGAAATGAAATAAAAATAATTGATGACTGAAAATAAATTTCATATAGCAGACCAACGTATATGTAAATGTAGGTACAAATACTTTATAAGTTTTAACACCCATTGATATGAACTGTATTTATATTTTTCGAATATGCTTCATAAAAACAAACTCCATCTCATCAGAGATAAAATTAGAAAGTGTGTGTTTGTATGTATGTAAATGTTGACAGTAATTTAGTAGCTTTTAATGTGCTAGTAAATACAGGGCAGTTTCTAGGGTAGCTGCCATACGTGTGCGAGAATAATTCCCCCCCCCCCCCCTCATACCGTATGGATTAATTGAAATTTCTCTGGAATATTTTTACCTTAAATGAAACAACGAATTACAGAAAATATTATAAATTCAGTTTATTTTTTAATTTTATAACCTAACATAATAATTATTAATGTATTGATATAACAACTAAATGAATACGTTATATTAAATACATACAACACATATCTATTAATACATATACTTAATAAGTCAGTCAAAAAGATAATCTTTGCTTTCCTTGCTTTTTTTAATGCAAATTCTGTTATAATATCTGATCATCTATATCTTCCGAAATGTCCTTTTCGATGCTAATAATAGATAAGTCTGAAAGCCTTTCTTGTCCCATTGTAGACCTCAAATAATTTTTTATTATTTTAAGTTTTGAAAAGCTTCTTTCCCCGCTAGCCACAGTCACAGGCAATGTTAATAAAATTTGTATGGTAATCACTAAATTTGGACACAGATAGATGAGGTTGTTTGTAAATAGGTATTGAATCACATTTAACGCGTTCATTTCAAGAGAAATATAGAGGGCAATGTTGTCAGTTTCATTGCATAAATCTTCAGCTATAATATATTTTTCATTTTTAAATGGATCATGTAACATACTTTCCACATATTTACATTTTGTAGACCTATTTGATTTATCTGTTTCAAGGAAATCTGATATTGAAATAAATCCCCCAAAAATGCTCCCTAATTTCCATTTGCTTTGATTTATTACTTAATAGAACAAATCTTACTACAAGAGTAAGTCGGTCTTGGTTGCTTAGATCAGGGGTGGAATCTAAAATAGTAGAATAATATTTACAAAATTTTAAGAGTGATATTATTTCATGTCTTATTTTTTGTTCCAAAAGGGAAATAGTTCATTTTGAATATGAACACCTACAGTGGCTCCAAAATGTGTTCGTACACTTACGATTTTCAATGAAATAGGGATCTATCCATTAATTAAAATGAATATTACAGAATGGGCATTTAATAATAAGATTTATAATCTATTCTTAACAAAACTATATGAAATATTTTGAAAACATAGTAAAACTTTATTTTTAAAACACCAATAATCAAAAAGTAACAAAAACTATCTCACAAAAGTCATCGTACACAGAAATATTTTCGGATAAATTCATAACTAAAATTATCGCCTGGCGCTTTATTTTTATTTTTGAATTGTGGTGGCATTTAAAATATCAATTGGCTTTAATTTTTGCTTGCCTATTCCGTAATATTCTATTTATTATTTAAAAATGGCTTGCAAAGAAACAACAAACAGCATTGATCGAAAATTGATTATTTTTCATCATAGTTGTGGTAAATCAGTTCGGAGTGTTGCTAAATTACTTAATGTATCCCATTATACTGTGCAGTATGTGATAAAACGCTTTAAAGAAGAAAATCCGATCAAAATCAAGATAAGAAAAGGTCGTCCGGCAAAGTTAACAAAACGTGATGAGAGATTTTTAATTAGAAAATTTGTGAAAAATCTACGTTTGAGTGCTGTAAAACTTTCTGCAGAATTTAATGAAACATTTTCTACTTCAATTTCACCTGAAACTGTTCGACGAGTTCTCAGAGCAGCTGGATTATATGGGCGTTCTGCCCGTAGAATTTTTTTTGTGAGTGAGAAAAACAGAAAGCTCGGGTTTTCCTTCGCACTATCAATGATTAATAAGCCCCAAACCTATTGGAATAATGTCTTATTTGCCGATGAAAGCAAGTTTATCATTTTTGGTTCCGATGGGCGTATAATTGTATGGAGAAGAAAAAATGAGGAACTTAATCCTAAGAACTTAGTAGAAACAGTTAAGCATGGCGGTGGAGGTGTCCTTGTGTGGGAGTGCATGTCAACATCAGGACTAAGTAATTTGGTATTTATTGATGGCATAATGAATCTTGCTGTTTATATAAATATTTTAAGAGACAATTTAAAATTATCAGCCTAAAATTTGGGATTTGAAATTTTTTAATTTTTTTTAATCAAGATAACGATCCTAAGCCCACGGCTCTCAACGTTCGCCTCTGGTGTCTCTATAATTGTCCACAAGTTTTGAAAACACCACCTCAATCGCCAGATTTAAACTCAATAGAACATTTTTGGAGAGAACTGGAGGTTCGAGTACGAAAACACGACATTTTTAAAAGAAAAAGCGAGCTAAAAACAATTATGATGGAAGAATGGATGAACATTGATGCAGAAATTACAAAAGAACTAGTGCAATCTATTCCCAGACGTTTAAAAGCTGTTGTTGATGCTAAAGGATATCCTACTAAATATTAATTTAACGAAAAATTAGAATATTTTCTTATAAGTAGAGATTTTTTTACAAGTGTTCGATGACTGTTGTGGGATAAAGTTTTTGTTACTTTTTGATTACTGGTTTCTTAAAAATAAAGTTTTACTATGTTTTTAAAATATTTCATGTAGTTTTGTTAAGAATAGATTATACATCTTATTGTTAAATACGCATTCTGAAATATTCATTTTAATTAATGGATAGACCCCTATTTCATTGAAAATCGTAAGTGTACGAACACTTTTGGGAGCCACTGTAAATAATGAGGCATATTTGATGGATTTCTGCTGATTCTAGTGAGGTGCTCTGATATTTTAATGAAAAAATATCATCAAGTTTCCTTACCTGTGAAATATTTTATTGGTCAGCAATCACAAAATCCAGCACAAAAATTAGAGACAAAAAGCTTTGTTTTTCAGTTGTTGAGGTGGACACGTTCAAAATTAATATAGTGCAAATTATCCCGGGCCGTGATTTATAGGCTCAGGGCATAAAATAGTATTTTCCAGCAACCTGACAAAAACCGCCCTAACCGACGCTATTTGATGGGTTAAAACGTGTTAAAACAAAAACAAAAAATGTATTTCCCAACTGGTTGCTACGTGGAGTACCGTTTTTAAAACCAATGTAGTTTTGTTTATTTCCAGTTATACTTGTAAAATTCATTTTTAACTCTAAGTAGTTATCTAGCATAATGATAATATTTTTATATTCATTATTTTACTAATAAATTAGTTTTAAGTTTTTTTAACCGCGCATCCCCCCCCACCTCCTCCCCCTCTCGACTTTCCAGCTGTGTGCTGTGCCTCGCTTGGGGTGGTGACATTCCTTTGTTCTGCAAATGTCCCTCCGTGGACATTTGCAGGTGCAAGTAGCAGAAGGACCGTTTTCTCAGAAAGAGTATGTGTGTGTGTGTGTGGGGGGTGGGGGGGTGGGGGTGGTAATTCTAAAAATAGACGGGAATGCTCTTTGGGCAGTCGCCAATCTTTATACAGGACGTATAAAAATTGGCGATGTTGTTTTGGCGAAACCTATGGCGCACGCTATTTATGCCAATTATATTCCGACACAGTTAATGTCTGCAGTTCTCTACATGGTTGAACATTTCTCTCCGATGCTCGACTGTGTGGGATTTTCTTTATTTCCAGCATATTTTTTAATATACCGTCATTGGACATTGACCGAGAGGTATGTTTATATTTTTTACTTGTTATTTTAAGTAAACTTCGTAAATTTTCTCGAGAAAAGAAAATTATAATATTTTCTATAGAGGAAATTTATTTCATTCTTCTCAAAGTTAAAAGTGAGGTGTAATATATATTTGAAAATCACGAATTACCCGATTATATAATCTTAATTTATATAATTTATTTGAAAATGATTTAAAATTAAAATTGAATGTAGTTCAATGTTTTATAAATTTTGTTCAGTCCTTTTTTCAGTCTTATCGTATTCAGCAATATAAGACTGTAGGATGACAGAATATTATTATTTTTATCACCAAAGAATAAACTTATCAAGACGTATTTGAAGATGTCTCAAAACAAAATATTTCTTGAACAGCTAAGCTTTAACAATGAACCATTCTTTGATATGCAAAACTATGAAATTTTTTCACTTGTCAACTACTAAAAAAGTACTGAACAAAATTTATAAAACATTGAACTACTTTCAATTTTAATTTTAAATCATTTTCAAATAAATTATAACAATTAAAGTTGTATAATCGGGTAATTCCTGGTTTTCAAATATATAATACACCTCACTTTTAACTTTGAGAAGAATGAAATAAATTTCCTCTATGGAAAATATTATAATTTTCTTATCTCGAGAACATTTACGAACTTTACTTAAAATAACATGTACAAAATATAATTTTAAGGGATTATTCTGAACAAAAATTTTAGGTTTTAGCAGAGATTAATATTTTCTATTACCTGAAAATACACGAGAAAAAGAGAAAAGTTAAAAATATTAATACTAGTTATACATGGAGAGCCAGAAAAAAAAAGAAATAAAGTGTAAGGGTAGATATCAGATGTTATATATATCAAGTATTATATATATAACATCTGATATCTACAGATATATATCAGATATATATCATCTGATGTATATCAAATGTTATCATAAACACTGTTATCACAAGTACTGTTATCATAAACGATCTCATTAATAAAAATAAAAAGCATGTGAAAGGAAGGGGTCTAAGAAAAACTTAGAAAATCTGTCGGAATTCCAATTATGGCCCAGCACTGGAAAGTAACCCTGATCGACGGCGCTTTGATGGTTTCGAGATGGGTATTTGACGGCCTGTCGACACGAATTATTGCTCCCGTAACCGACCCGTCAGCCTCCGGCAATGGTGAGGCGGTATGTCCACATCGACGGGAACTTCGCGGTTCAATCACGGTACGCAGTCGGATGCACGATAGCTTCATTGTTACCGGAAGTGGCCCAGCACTCGACGGGGAAGTCGCGGGCGAGAGGACAAGCCCGTGACGGATCCGATACTGACCTAATGCGCCGGCCCGGCAATGGAGAAATCGGCTGGCCGGAATCATCCGGCCCCGGCCCGATGCCTCTGTGTTTGTTGGGTATATATATATATATATATATATATATATATATATATATATATATATATATATATATATATATATATATATATATGTATATGTATTTGTATATGTATATGTATATGTATATATGTGTGTGCCAGCCTGCCTCAAAGAAAGTTAAATTAATTTGTTGAAATGTCTTGTGATAGAACGCAAAGCAGTTATTGTAATTTCTTTATTAGAATGAGAGATTTTTGTTACAATTTCATCCAAATATAAAATTTCGAGTAATACCGGTTGTGGACCTTAAATACGCATACTGAATATATATTGAGATTTTCCTTACAATTTTATTCAAATATAAAATTTGGAGAAAAACCGCCACACGATGGCCGAATAGCTAGTATTCGGTACCAACATTTGTGGGTTCGATTCCTATTCATGGCATGGACGCATGAAGCCGTTCGAAATCGGCTTTAAGCAGTAGGTCCCGTTCTAATTAGCCCTCGTGTAGCAAAAAATTACCGTAACGTTTCAAACCAAACCAATCGTGAGATACCGGCTGTAGACCTTAAATACGTGTAGAACAATATATAGTGAGTTTTTTTTTTCAATTTCATTAAAATATAAAATTTCGAGAAATATCGCTGTGGTCCATAAATACGTATAGTAAAAATATAGTAAATTTTTTTCATAATTTCATTCAAATATAAAATTTCGAGAAATACCAGCTGTAGACCTTAAACACGTATAATGAAGATATCTGTTGTTTATCAAGACATTAAATATCCTTTTTCTGCTCATAGATTTAAAAATGCTATACTAGCTATAAGGAAAATGTGTTGAGTATTAATGCTAGTTAAAATCAGAATTCCACTTTTCTTCTTTTTCACTTTACATGGTCCTACAAACACATCTATATGTGGTTGACGTATCCGAACAGATTTTAATAATATATTTAGAAATTGAAAATGAACATTAAAAGTAGAAACAAAGTTGAAGTAAAATACATTACCTTACAGAACAACTGTTTTTGTAAATGGAATGAAAAAAACGATCAACGCAAATTTTGAGCGCACATCAAGAGAATTTCTTTTACTTTCCCTTTCTCTTTTCAGATATGTAATGCCTATAATTTTTAATTGTTATTTCCGAAAAGAAACTGTCATAAAATATTCCCTTTAATTAAGGGAAAGTAATTTAGAAAGAAATGAATTAACATGATCTACACTGAATAGTAATTTATTTTTAATCAAAATAATTATAATGTTCTGTGGAACCTTTTAATATTCAACATGGTAGAAAAATTTGGTGATTCATACATAAAAACAAGCTGTTTTTTGATTAGCAAAACGAAAGTTTCAAAGTATGGAAAAAAGTCAATTGCTGTAACAATATTTTTCTAAGAATTACAGACAAATAAATACAAACTCTCGTTTTGAAATGTTAATTTTTCCAGGAACTGCTTTTTTTTTAATGCATGGAAGTGAATTATCTTCTTTATTCAGTCATATTGTATATTAATTTTGATTATTCTCATTTCCTAGCGTTGAGTTTATTTTAATATTTTTATTCATGGTAAAAGGATTTTAAAATATTAAGTGTGATAATCTTGGCAATTTTTTTACTTTAGCTAAATAACAGTTTTTAAAATCTATGTGTAAGATTAATTTTATTCTATTCACTCATCTTAGTTTATTTAAAATATAGTAAATTGTTTTGTGACACACGAAGCTTTATTATTTGAAAACATTTTTTTTATACCGTAGTTTTTTTTTTTCCTATGCATACAATTTTGCACAAGGAGTTCCTTGACCACATAATGATTTACCACTTGATGAGCATTAATTTTTCCTTAATTATGCTAGAATTTTGTTTAATGTAACATATTTATTAAAAGGGGAAGAAATGCTTTCACGTTACCATAAGATTTCCAGTGACTTAAGTAACATTGTGATAGATAGAGTCATACCTTGGGTCCCGTCTGCTTCGGAACTCATCACATTACGACGCAAAAAATATTGCTTCCGTACCCAACGTTTGCACGTCACACACACACACACATATATATATATATATATATATATATATATATATATATATATATATATATATATATATATATATATATATATATATATATTTATTTATTTATATATATATATATATATATATATATATATATATATATACGAGTATACACGTGGGTTGCATATATAAATATGTATATGTATGTCAAATTTTTGACGTATTTTAGCACTTTTCTGTTTAAATGTTTACTGCTTACCCAAGCGATAATGACTGGGTTTGGCGCGCTACCAAAATTATAACTCGTGACGTAGGACATCTGAAATTTTGCTTTCCGGAGGTCTGTTGTGGAGGAACTTAATACTACGTTAAAACTGTTTTCTGAAAAATAAACGAGATAAACGCCGCATTACATGCCATTATGTTATAGATAGACCAACATTTAGCTTGTAGCAGATAGCTGCATTTTTGTCATATAAGCGCAAATCATGGCTAAATATTTGTAAATGTTCTATGTACTTACCTATGCTAGAACTGAACTGTGCACCTCAGTCATTAGTTGATCAATAAAATGAGGAAATTCAACTTAGACGGTGAGTAAATTTTCCATACCTTATAGCTTGTGTTTTGCTAAGTTGCGCAATCAAAACTCGTTTCAAAGAAAATTAACTATTTACGGAGTGAGGTATTTTAGTTACTCGGAGAAAAGTAATAATGGCTTCATTCTATCATAGAAAAAAGAAGCTGCAGTAGTTCTGCTATTAATGCTACAACACTCTTTTCATCCAGAAGTCTATTAATTTTTTGAAGAAAAACATTTCACTAGATTCAACTCCATAATGACACGCGAGGCTTAAAATGCTTCAAGCGAATTTTAAATCTCTCACAAAACTTAATAAAAATTTATGGAAGTCACTTAAACAAAATTAAAATATATATATAATTTAAAATTTATAGTTCAAATGACTTTTTTGAGACATATCGGTATTGTTGACTTTGCTATAAATAATCGGCTTGGAGTGTATAGTCAGCTCGGTTTGCACCGATTGTAGACATCTTATCTAATATTCCTTTTCTGATTCAACCTATGTACTGCGGATTTAGGGCCTGTTCACATAGGAGTCCGTTGCGTTGCGTTAAAAAAAAAAAAAAAGATGACGTTGAGACGAAAATAAACCAATCATATGCCTCCAAACGATTAGCTAAGAAATTTTTAACGCCTATGATTAGTTTATTTTCGTCTCAACGTCATATTTTCCTTAACGCAACGCAACGGACTCCTATGTGAACAGGCCCTTATTGAAGACTTGTAAATGCCAGTCAAAACGTTATCAGTTATTCACATGGATATCGTTTTCAAACCATGAAATTTTCATTCCTTCGTAACGTGGATATATTTTATTCAGGGGTGGGGAGAATTAAATCTACTCATGTGTTAAACTCATACACCTGTAACTACTCAGCTCACATACGCGCACAAACTGATTTCAACTACCCAGTCCACTTCAAAGGAAAAAACAGGTCATGGAATAATCTAATTAATATGAAGTGTTAATCATGTAATACTATTTTTTTTCTATTCTAGGCTTTTTTTTTGTCTTTCAGATAATGATACCTTATATATATATATATATATATATATATATATATATATATATATATATATATATATATATATATATATATATATATATATATATATATATATATATATATATATATATATATATATATGTGCGGGCGAAATACATAAAAATGAAGACTCAGATATTACAGGAACTCCATATCGATGTCGTGGCGTTTATAAAAATATTAATTAACCTGTCCGGTCCGCCAATTCGACTGAACACCTCTAGCGGGTAAACGCCTGTCCTACCTCTATAAAAGATATCCCTAAACTCCACTTTGTTCTTTTTCACGCGTTATGCAAAAGCGTATGTTATCATCCCAAGCCCCTCTCTCGAACATTCGACGATTGCGTTAGACAGCCCGTGCGAGCAATTATCGATGACCATGAGCTCTGCGCTAAGAAAACAACAACACTTCGCAAACTGGAAGTTCAGTATATTCATGTTACTGAATCATTCATTTTTATTAATAATTTCTAGATTTCACATATATATATATATATGTGTATATATGACATATATATATATATATATATATATATATATATATATATATATACACTGAAGTGCCACTGAATTAGGGATAGCAAAGCCTATGCAAATTGTGTACGCTGTGCATCATGTATGCGCAAATGAGGGAGCTGTGGTAACTGCATATATAGCGCGTACTGTGGTTGTTCTGAATTAGTTGTTGGAATTGCCAGTATGGGTAAACTGCCTGATTTAGACGCCTTCGATCGCGGACAAATCGTAGGTGCGCGACGCATGGGCCATTCAATTTCCGAAATCGTCAGACAGCTAGGATTTTCAAGGTCGACAGTGTCAAGAGTATACCAAGAATACATGGATGGTGGAAATAAAACTAGCGATCGGGCAAACTGCAAAGGACAATTAGCCTTGACAGTGCGTGGTGAGAGACGGCTCAGGCGTATTGTACGTAGCCAGCGAAGCCAAACATTAGCTCAAATTACCACCCAGTTTAATGACGGTGCCAGTCGTACAGTCAGTAAACGGACTGTGCAACGCTCGCTTCACCGTATGGGTTTCGGGAGCCGTCGACCTACGAGAGTACCATTGCTCTATACTCGCCATCGGGCTGCACGTCTTGCCTGGGCAAGAGAGCACAGAGACGGGAGTGTAGAGGACTGGAAACGAGTAGCATGGAGTGATGAGTCTCGATTTCGACTACTTATCGCCGGCGAGAGGCTGAGAATATGGCGTCAGGCTCATGACGTCATGGATCCTGCATGCCTGGCTGGAACTGTACAAGGGCATGGTGGCTCAAACATGGTCTGGGGTGTTTTTTCGTGGCACAGTTTGGGATCTTTGGTGCGTGTACCAACCTCCCTCAATGCAATTCGGTAGGTAGAGTTGCTGGGTGATCACCTCCATCCTTTTATGCTGTTCTGTTATCCGCACGGTAATGGAGTTTTCCAGCAAGACAACTGTACCTCTCACAAGTCCCGGTTGGCTACTGGCTGGTTGGCTGAGCATTCCTCTGACTTCCCTGTCATGAATTGGCCACCTAGAAGCCCAGACTTAAATCCTATTGAGCATCTTTGGGATATTTTGGAACAAGGTGTGAAAGGCCATCACACAGCACCAAAGAACCTTACTGAATTATGGACAGCTTTTGCCAATATTTGGCAGGCCATTCCCGTGGAACGTTTCCAGAAACTTGTTGAATCTATGCCTCGTCGTGTGGCAGCCGTTATCAAGGCCAGAGGAGGCCCAACTCGTTACTAGGTAGGTATCCCTAATTCAGTGGCACTTCAGTGTATATATATATATACACAGTGGGATCTCGATCGATCGTTCTCCAAACCATCGTTTTCCCGCATGTGTTGTATATTTCACCCAGTTCCGACGATCATATTTGTTATGTTCCCACATCTACCGTTCAGTTCAGTCGGTCCCTTGAAAAGCAACAGATCGAGATTCCACTGTATGTATGTATATATATATATATATATATATATATATATATATATATATATATATATATATATATATATATATATATATATATATATATATATATATATATATATATATATATATATATATATATATATATATATATATATATATATATATATATATATATATATATATATATATATATATATATATATATATATATATATATATATCAATCACTTCCGGGGGCGTAGTGGTTAAATGCGTCAAGCTGCCACCCCACAGGTCCAGGGTTCGATCCTACGACTGAGCAAGGTTGACCCATCCTTTCATTCTTTGAATAAGTCGATAAATAAGGACCACGCATGCTTGGGAAATAAACTCTGGGGTCTCGCGTCAGGTTGACCACTGACTGAGACATATGCTGTATGGCACCCCAAGCCCACGGTAAAGAAAGCGGAGATGGGTACTGCCGGCCTTGGTCCACAGCGGACTGTTGCGCCATGAGTTTTTATATCTGTGTGTGAAAATGTGTGTAGATTAACTATAGTAATCTTCAAGTTAATACAATAAGGTAAATAACCATAAATTCAGGAACCTCTTACTTACTAATTTTAACGGTGTTAAAAATCCTATCTTAATTTTTCCGGTTATCGAAATAATAAAAAAAACCATAGCTCATATAAACAAAGCCTAAAATCCCTTGTTAATGAAACTTGCAACTTTCAAACTGATCCTATTACTGGCTGTACTATTATTTTTTGTTGTTTCTATGGCTAAGAATTCACAGTTTCCTGAATCAAGTAATTAAGAGTCATAAGAGGATCTTCTTTGAATGAAAATATTTTAAAATATATACAAATTGCAACTTATATTGAATGAATACAAATTTTGAAGAAAATAAAGAGAATAAAGTTTCTAATTTCTAGGCACATCTAGTTTCTAGAAACATACCTGTTTCGTTTTCTATTCAGCCAGAACCATAAAATCAAAATAAAAACTTTTTCTTTAAATTTTTCTAGAAGTTAGGAGTCTAAATGAAATCACTGAATAAATTGCGGAATAGAGACATCTGATGTTCAATAAAAAGAGAAACAATAATTGAAATCCCCTAATTTAAAAGGTTAATATGATATTTGATTTGTAAGCTTCTTGTATTTTGAATTTAGAAAATAAAGATATTTATTCCAAAACAAATTTCTATAATCTGTTCAGGTAAACAAGTTATTATTCCCGGGGGAATATTAAACGCTTTCAATTGAAAGCATTTATGCTTGCATCATGCAGATTTAATATAGATAAATAATATGCGAAATTCTGAAAAACTTCTCTTGGAAGCTAAATTTTATTCCTTAAAAATTCTTCTTGATATTCGTGTGTTGATGTTCTAAATATATAAGATAATTTGACTGCATCCTTTGAAAATAAAGAAATTGATTTTTTTCAGTATTGAAGAGCTGAAAATGTGATTTTCAGTGATTTTTTAATTATGTAAAAGTCAAGAGATGAGAGAATACGATTTTGGTATCCTATCATTTTTAACTCAGTTATGATTTAAGATTAATACCAAAATTATGTGATTATATTCTTTGTGATTATCTGAGCTTTAAGTTTGTTCTTATAACTATTGATCTACGCTTCATAATTCATCATAAAAATAGTTGAATACTTCGTTACTAATTTCTTAATTTTCTCTTTATTAAGAGTTATTTTTTTCGAAAATTGTTTGAAAAATTACCTTGTAAATTGTTACGAAAAGTGACAGGAAACTTCTTCAATTTATATATTTATCACTGATAGCGAATAAGAAAGTTTAGCAAACATATATACATTACTTATATAAGCATTTAATTCTTCGATACTAATTCCTTAATTTTCTCTGAATTAAAAGTTATTTTTTTGTGAAAATTGTTTGAAAAATTACCTTGTAAATTTTTACGAAAAGTAAAAGAAAACTTCTTTAATTTATATATTTATCACTGAAGGCGAATAAGAAAGTTTAGTAAGCATTTATTACTTAAAGCAATGGTTCTCAAACTGTGCGCCTGGGCACACTGGTGCGCCCCAGAGCTTTTCTAGGTCCTACTCCGCAGTATTCCCCAAAAATCTATCCAGATATGTAAAGCAAATGTATACTAAGTTACTATATCATGCCATTTCTTTACGAACACTCCGCTTGTTTCGTAGCGACATTATTATGATAGTTATAAGTTAATTTTCTTGAAACTAACTTCTCTTCCGCAAATTTTTTACGCGTTTAAAACACGTAACAAACGTGGCTAAAACTGCATGTTAACACCGGCACTAGCTTTCATCAGTGGCAACTGGCAGTGTTGCATAACAGACGTTCGTGAGTGGGCGTGTCGTGTCTTGTGGACTGCCGTCAATAATAAACTTATTGTGCCTTTGACAACTTTCAGAATAACATCCGTTGATATAATTGTCTTTGTTAAAAATAATTCACCCATATAAATGGATAAGTTTCTTAGCCAATTGCTTCTTACCAAGTCTCAGAACTGATTGCACAAAATATGAAAGCTCATACTTTGGTTGAGTCACTTATTTTGCCTGCTTGCCAAAAGATTGTCAGTACGTTAGAAAATGAAGCAGCTATGAAAATAAGCTAGATACCTCTGTCCAATGATACTGTCAACATGCGTATTTTGGAAATGTCTTCTGTTATTGAGAAAAATGTATGTGGTAATAAACTCCAGTGTTCTGATTTTGCACTGCAAGTTGACGAGTCAACCGACATTATCATCAAGGTGCAACTCATAGCACTCATTCGTTTCATTAACGAAAATCAAATAACAAATCAGTTTCTTTTTTGCAAAGAATTAAACCCGACTACAAAAGATGAGGATATTTTTAACATCCTGAATAACTACCTTGATAAATGGCAGTTATCGTGGAAATCGTGTGTAGGCATTTGCACAGATGGAGCTCCTTCTATGATAAGCTGCAACAAGGGTCTTGTATCTTTTATAAAGGAACAAAACGAAAAAGTTATTGTAACTCATTGCTTCCTTCATAGAGAGAGAGGCCTTGATGTCAAGAACATTAGGAGAGGATTTAAGAGAGGTCTTAGATCAAGTTGTTAAAATGGTGAACTTTATTAAAACAAAACCAGTTAAATCACGCCAATTTGAACAGATTTGCACCAAATTATAACATAATAGTCCTATTTTGTATACCGTGCGCCATTAAGTATCCGTAGTATTGTAAGTGAGCTCAGACTGTATAAAGTTTTAGAACCACTGACTTACAGGGTTACATTTTACACCGACATACGCAAAATATGAAGCTACTTATAATGCAAGAAAGAAACATTACCAATTCAACTTGTCTGAATATATTATATGAAATATTGTCCAATTATGCATCTTTACGTTGACTAGGAATAAACCTCCCCGTATATATATATATATATATATATATATATATATATATATATGCAAGGACCAGCACAAATTAATGTGCTTTCGAGGACATTAATTTGTGCTGGTCCCTTGAAATTTTAGAGCTATTTCAAGATGAACTTTCTCAGGAGAGAAGAGGTGAAATCATTTCCAGAGAAAAGTACTACCATTCAAACAACAGTAATTTATTTGCTTAAATTATATGCTGTACCAATCACCTTTACAGCTCCATCATCGCGATATTCCCTCCCGAGCACTGTCCATTAAATTGAATTCGGAGAAGGAAAAAAAATCCGTGTCGCAAATGTGCAAAAATTAGCACCTATTAACAAAGCTCTCGATCCTTAATTAGTTTAACCAAAAACTTTATCTTTCAACTTGATTGCATTTCCTTTAAGTGCGAAATAATAATTAAGTAATTATATAGACGAACGGAAATTCTTGCCCTGTTTTTTTTTTTAGTGCTTCCAACTAGTTCCGACGCTTCTGGTAACCTTGAAGCTATCCAATTAAGAAAGTTCGCTTTCTATTTCGCAATAAATAAATTAGAATTGGGTGGGGAAAAAAAAGTTGGAATATAATACTTTTCCCCTTTTTCCTTTTTCTAACTCAACATCAATTACAAAATCTTGCACAATCTTTTCCTACCATGACAACAAAGATGAATAAAGAAAAATTTTGCAAAAAAATGTGTGAATCAAAACTTGTTATGTTGTCGCATATTTAAATTATCCATATCTCTAATTTGCAAAGGAAAGAAATGCATTCAATCCAACCCTATCATTCGGGTTTTTTTTAGCTCTTTAAATTGTACTTGATCTGGAAAATTAAATAATTATTTTCTATTAAGAGTATTCAATTTTAATTCTACTTCATAATTCACATACACATCGAATGTATTAAATACCTCCGTAATTAATGATTTAATTTAAAAAAATTCTTCCTATAGCTCTTGCTTGATTAATATTTTCTGTCGCTTATAAAGGAGATATGAGAGTATTTTTTTAAATTTTGATGAAAATATCGCTCTTTTATGTTCGAGGATTCTTTTGAAACTAAAGAACAAAATTTCCGTTTAAAATAAATATTATTCCTAAAGCTTATTTTTAATGCTTCGTAATACTTACAAATGTATTGATGATTAGAAAAATGTAGTCAAAAGTAAAAATCGAAGGTGTATATACATTACATTAGAAATAAATTAAATAACTGACTCAAAAACTCTGCAATACATCGTAGCTTTATTGTTTGTTTATATTTTTATAGTCACGCAATTTAACTAGGTCCTAATTGAATCTTGGATTTAAAGCATTATATCTATTACCTAATATTTATAGATCCTATATTGAAAACTCCGCTGCAATAACTGGACCACTTCGATTTTCTTAATTAATTTACATTTCGTTATATTAGTTACAATACAGTAGCACTATTTATTTTTCTAGTCTTTAAATATGTTTCTGAAATCACAATAATTTGATTCATGTGTCCGAGTTTGTTAAACATGAATATTGATAAAAACAGAAAAAAAAATGATACAAAAGTTATTTGTATTTATACAAAAAAATCACAGTCTGTTGTGTGTGCAACCTTAAGTGGTCACACGTTTTGATAAGTTATATCCCTTTATGCATGAAGTTTTATAATTTCTTTTCGTCAATTGTTTTAAAGCAACGGAAATGTATTTTAAAATTTAATAAAGAAAGCCCATAAACCAATAATTACATAGCTTATCAAGGATTAATAGATTATTTATGTATGAAAGGAGGATTTAGGAAATCTACCTGCATATTGTATATTTATGACACAATTAAAAAAATCAACGGAAACTCGTTTTTAATTTGATTGTAAATTTCAGTAAACCAAAAGGTACAGAGCTTATCAAGGATTAATGGATGTTATTCCTATACAAAAAGAGGATTTAAGGTATCTACCTGCATATTGTATATTTATTACACAATTAGAAATACTGAAAGGAAACTCATTTTTTAATGTATTTATAAAAGTACATAAACCAAAAGTTACAGAGCTTATCAAGGATTAATGTATGTTATTCCAATGCAAAAAGAGGATTTGAGGTACCTACCTGAGTATTGTACATTTATTACACAATTAAAAATACTGAAGGAAAACTCATTTTTAATGTAATTGTAAAAGTCCGTAAACCAAAAGTTACAGAGCTTATCAAGGATTAATGGATGCTATTCCGATACAAAAAGAGGATTTGAGGTATCTAACTGCATATTGTATATTTATTACACAATTAAAAATACTGAAAGGAAACTGATTTTTTAATGTAATTATAAAAGTCCATAAACCAAAAGTTACAGAGCTTATCAAGGATAAATGGATGTTATTCCTATTCATAAAGATAATTTGAGGTATCTACCTGCATAATGTATATTTGTTACACAATTTAAAAAAAACTGAACGGCAACTCATTTTTTAATGTAATTATAAAAGTCCGTAAGCCAAAAGTTGCAGAGTTTATCAAGGATAAATAGACATTATTTCTATGCGAAAAGATGATTTGGGGTATCTACCTGCATATTATAGGTTTATTTACACAATTTGTAAAGAAAACTGTATTGAAACACATTTTTTAAATATTTATAAAAGTCCACAAACTAACAGTTACAGAGATTATCGAGGATTAATGGACGTCATATCTATAAAGACAATTTGAGAAATCGACAAGCATATTGCATATTTATTTCACGATTAAAAGATAAAAAAAGAATCAAGAATTGTGGAATAATCAAGTAATTTGCGATTTCATTCACATCTGCTGAAGAAAAACTTTAATAATGTAAAGAAAATAAATTACCACCCCAAAGTCACAGTAAACACTTCCTTAGTGACCTCCTTAGGCGTCTCAACCAAATACAAAGTAATTGAATTCTACAATAAAAAACAATTGGTTATTTTCTTCACCTAGCACGGCCTTTTGATAGGGAATTTTGTTATCTCAATAAATTGGTAAGAAGAGTAATAATCGAATTAATATGCAACTTCCAACGAGACATAATTCTCGCCACGTGAGAAAATTTCCAGATATTTTAGTTCGCCAGAAAAATCTTATCAGTGTCAAAAGGACTCTTTTTTTCTTTTATTATTTCTTAATTAGCTTATCTTCCTCTCGATGTGATCGGTAAATGCTTCGATAAACAAAAACTTCAAGAGTTCCTTCTGCTACCATCCAGCTATCTCGTATGTTCTGAGCAGCTTAAAAGAAGCCGCAAATAAACGCACTCATTTCTTTTTCGTTGTTTAGTTCTTCTTCCCCGTTCTCTTTCTGCTTGCCTTTACGCTTCCTGCAACAGATGTTTAGCATATGGCAGGTACTGATAGGTTGCACGTGTACCATGCATCCCACAACCCCGGTTTTATTATTTAATGTTTACCTTCCGCAGTCAATCATGATGGAGGTGGCGAGTGTTTACAATAAAACCGAAAAGTTCGCGTAAGTGTCTCGGTTTATATTTAGGACGGGGGGAGGGGGGGGCGATAAATTCTGAGAGCAAGTTACAGATGGTTCAAAAGGTTTTTAAAAACTAGATACGGCTGGATACTTAAAAGGAAATGGGATCGTGAGCGATTCAATTTAGAATATTTCCCCGGCTTTTGTGTAATTTGTTTACTATACAAAATTGATAAATTATGCCTCTTATGTTCCAACCACGTTGTAGATTTACTATAAAATAATAATAATTATTATAATAATTATAAAAAAAATCTTTCACGGTACGGCTAATTTATTAAAAAGCCAGTTCTTCTATTAAAATATCTCGAGTGAAGAACAAATTTAATTCTCAACCTCAGAAACCGTGGTGTTATTTACGTATTCTCAAACAAGGTATTACTCTACACAGGGATATTATTATAGACACGGTCATACACAAAACATACACGCAAACAAATGAGAAACAAGTGTACGTATGTTTCTCAGCATGCATGAATGACTATAAGACGAAAATAAATCCATATTACGATTTCCTCTGTAGGATATAAACGCTATGTATGAAATGGTTTATAAAATATTATTTGTAAGCTTATATTAACTCTGACGATTTTCGCTAATCAATATATATATATATATATATATATATATATATATATATATGTGTGTGTGTGTGTGTGTGTGTGTGTGTGTGTGTGTATGCATGTATGTATGTATGTATGTATGTATGTATGTATGAATAAGTGTGTATGTCTTCTACAAATATATGCTACTTCAGTATGGGAGAATTTTGCCTGATATGACCATCAGCCGATTGTTTCCTGACTCAATAGAGTATTTTTAATATTTTAATGGGATATCACTTCTTAAAGTATAAGAAACCGATGGTGTTATAATTCACAACAAGGTAAGGAAGCAATTTCTCTTATTTATTCTTCACAAAACTCCCTTGGACACTTTCGTTTCCAGCATATGCTTCACATATGAAAGGTACTTATAAACGCCAACTGTGCTTCTTTTATAACAGAGTATTTATAATTCCTTACAAACAAAAATTCATCTACAGGAAGAATTAAATTTACGACATTTTCCCCACATTTATTTGGGTTGAGTTTTAAATGGTGTTCTCTATTCTCGATGCCAGATGTGTTGCTATCTTTTGTGGAGTTTAGGGCTTTTCATTCCATTTGAATAAATAAACTCTTTCGAAAGGCTTAACACTGGAGATGAAACAATAAAAGATGTGTTGCTTTCGGTAGCCACTAAATTTATATATAATTTATTGCTACTAATTTCTAGTGTTTAGCGTTCTGGATAATAGATGTCTTATATCTCCTTATTGCTTGAGTTCTGATGCATTTGTTCGAACGGAGACAATTAGCTCTTTATCTTTTCTCCTTCTTAATTTCAGTTGTATATAAATATCTACTTCTACTTATGTATTTATTTATAAAAATCCCCAAATGAGCGCGCGCGCACACACACATATATTATAAATATATATATATATATATATATATATATATATATATATATAATATGTTGTTGCTAATGTCCTCTGGTTGGAGGTTCCATTCACCAGGTCCTAATGGGCTATTGGGCTGAAAGGGGCAGCTCCTGTTTTGAATTAGCACCGCAAGGGTGGGAGTCCAACTTGGCTAAATGACCTGTCCCGTAATTTTGAACCGTGTCAATTGACGAGACCGGAACACTTGACCCCGCACCTCCAGAGGTAAATTTGAGAACATAAAATACATTGCAACCACGACCTATTTTATATGCCCCGGCCACTATTAGTGAACACGGTGGTGGATTTGCAGCGACGAGCATCGAACCAGGGACGTTCATATCACTGGTCTGCAGCTCTTGCCATCTGGGCCACTGCGCTCCATATATATATATATATATATACATACATACAGTGAAACGTCTCTAAATCTCTTCTTCAGCACGGATTAAAGCCTCCATAGAGCCAATGTTATGGAAGAAACTGTAGGTGTTAATTATCTAGAAGCAATGTATGCATGCATGGGTTGGAACAAGCAAGGAATGCAACGCATTGACCTTAAACATACATTTATTTGATAACCCAAATTTCAATTAACTTGTCAGAGCCATAAATATAACAATCCGTTTCATATTAACAATTTTGACATAAGGTACCCAGAAGCAGAGGCAAACTATAGAGTCAAATATGATTTTTAGAGTCTATCGGGGAGGCACTTACTATAACGGATGTATGCAGCGATGATCGTAGCATCGGCGACCGGGACCCAGTATCATCTCCAGTGTAGGAACACCTTGGCGGGATATTCGCACTTCTCCAAGGCTATGGAGCAGACGAGAGTCTCTGACATCTAACTCTCAGGATCCCAATCTAATATCCGTCTCCCTTTTTCTTTCTTCCGTCCTTAGCGGAGCTGTTGTCCGTTTACAGGGGAGACATTCTGGCACGCCCCTCACTTTCATTGGGCAGTGGGCTGTTTTTCTGTCAGTGGTTCCTAACCCTAATTGGTTCTTTATTATACCGCCTCTGTCGCCTCTGTCCATAGTCTATATAGTACCTCCCCCAACATACTTTTATTTTGCAAAACAACTTTGATCCTTCTCATCTGACGTTTTTACTGTGAGCCATAAAATAACGACCATCCATCTTGTAAAATTTAAATTTCAGATCGCTATCACTGGCCACACCGACAGCTATTCTTCTATTTTTTATTGGTTTACAATCCTGTATTTACCCCTGCCTCTGCATCCTTTATAATACATTCTTTATTGTCCACACACCTTGGGGAATTATACCATTTTCACTTCTACAGAAACTTCTTTCCGACAGCCATCCACCAAAACGGCCACTTTTTTTCGGAACCATTACTGGCCGCTATAGAGAAGTTTAACTAAATACATATATAAAATTCCTGGTCACAACTATGATGGTAGCAATGATAACAATATCATGTTTTATATTTAAGTAATTAATGAATATATAACTCATTAATACTATTCAATACAATTTCTTTTGTATGGAAACTATAATGAGAAATTATATTTCTCATATGAATAACACTCGCGTATCCTTTTCTAAGAGCATAAAAGTTCTAACTAAAAGAGGAATATCAAGAAATGAACTGAAATGAAGTCATTCAGATTCGAGGAAATTGTCCCCAAAACAAATATCTCAAATTGTGCTTTTAAGCAGAGTTAGTTACAGCCGTTAATTAAGCCCACAGGATAATTCAAATTCTAAATTGGGTTCATCTTCCATCCTTTCCGTATATCACTGCGATTATATTACTGAAGGAAAGTTTAATCTCCCCAGATTGTCTCGTAGAATAAACGCAGAAGAGGCTTAGAACGGTGAACTGAAATATGGGATTTATGAGATGATTATTGCAAAGTTATCAAAACATTCTTATTTTTCCCCTTTTCCAGTTATGGGAAGTTTTAAAGCATTTTTAAGGAAAGTATTTAATTTAGAGTAATTTGACAGTGACGATTCGTCAAAACTTTTAGTGGTTGAACTTATTAATATATATTATTTGAAATTGCCAACACATTGTTAGTCGTATATACAATAAGAAAAATATATCAACGATCTTAAGTATTAGGTTGGCGAGAAATTGTGTTCGGTCTTTAAGCAAAAACAAGACACATTTTTTATTTTAACCAATAATTTTATAGAAAATCATATTCCCCATTTTGTTCTACTATCTTGAGCCATTTTGCAGGCAAATTCATAATTCCGTTTTCCCAAAACTTACACCGCACAAATCTCTTTTTTTTTCTTTCGCGTTTTAGTTGCGCTTTTACAATTCTTGAAATAATAAAAGCGTAATCTGCTGAAAAATGCGCTAATTTTCTTCCATTTCCGATACTGGAATGGCTACACAAAAATTCACTATTTTTGATAAGTTTTTGTTTTAAATGCGCGCTCATATGACAGTTGTCACAACATAATCGTTTTCAAAACAAAATTGGTTTGAATGGCGTTAAAGACAACTAAGCGTCACTAGAGCCATTTATTAGTAAAAACCAAATTAACTCTTTGGCCAACCCACTATATCAAAACTATTATTCCGAATAGATTTGAGTCAAATTTACTTATTGGAAATCCCTGAAACAAATATCAAGAACAGAGTAACACATATTTATCTAAAATCTGATACATTTTAAACCAATTGTACAAAATCAGAAAAAAAAAAATTCCAAAAGAAATATATCTAAATAAATTTCCGTAGTTCATCCACAAAAAAATAACAATGGAGGATATTTTTAAGATACTATGCAGTTATTACTTATATGATTGAAAAGTGTTGTATACAAATGCCACAGACATTAGCTCTTAAGCCATTAGTCCACGAGCTCTCCAGTATTTTTCGATGATATTGCCAAAGCTACTAATGGCAGATCACTCGTCCAAGTGCTCACAGCTATAGGCTGAATAGAGTCACAAAGACTTCCATCTGGGGAATCTGTGATTCCAATGCGGAAGAGGTGAGATCGCAAACAGACATGCCCAGTCATCAACTTTGGGCATGGTAGAAGCGCTGAATGTTATGATTCACCGCGGTGTGTGGTGACGGTCAATAGTAAAACTATCATAACAATTCCAGAGGCAAAAAATAAATAAAGATTTGAGGAACACTAAGGTGGCGTAAAAGAAAAGCTATCTGTGTGGCCATTGATAGCGATCAAAAGACTATAAATGTTGCAAGATAGATGGTGACGTTATTTCATGGCCTACAATAAAACTTTCAGATAACGGTCAAAGTGGTATTCCAAACGAAAATTATGGTAGGGAGGTACTTGGTAGACTGTGAACATGAGCAATGAAATAAGGGACCAATTGGGGCAGGAACTGCGAAGAGAAATGCAGCTCACTGTCCAATGAGAGAAAAAGGGGCGGGCCAAAATGGCCCCGGTAAACGGATAACAGCCCCTCCAAGAAAAAAAAAGATAGACGGTAGATAGATTTCACCTGCTGTTCCCTGGAGCTCTGACGATATAGATCGCCTATTGAGCTGTCTTTGAGTCTAGCGGAAGTTCCTGGAATCTGACATGATGGTGGTGAATATGACATGATGTGGGCACCTGTCAACGAAATATTTCATCTCTGTATTCTTCAACAGTAGTAAGTCCTCTCAAAGGATCCTAGAAATAATTGCTTTGACTGAATAGTTTGCTTCTGATTCCTCATGTATCAAGTGATAATATGAAGGTCAACCTTATTCTATTATTAATTTCCCTTTAAAAGAATTTTTAGTATTGCCGAATAAATGTATGATAAAGGCCAATTCTCTGTGTTTCCTTGCTTGCCCCAACACATGGACGCATCAGTTTATTAAGGTTCTATTACAACCTATAGATATAAAGAAAGATGGAAGTGATGTCATTAAGGATAGCCCATCATTTTTCTTTGGATGACTGCACTGACTCTTTTTTAAAGTTCTTCCTAAAAATCATACTGGTAAGTAATTCGAAGAATGAAATTAACTGGTCTCATGGGTCTCTGAAGTATTCGAGCCTCCTTTTTAGAGTGAAAAGTATTTTGCAGAAAGCTTTGATTGTTCTCTCCACTCGATCAAACATTCCTTATTTTTTTTAATGTAGCTGTCTATTTCCACCTAAAGTTGGTTGTTTATCCTAATTTTGAATAGCTGATATTTTAATAGGATTGAAGTGTTCGTCACAAATAAATAAAAGAATAATGAGAGTAAATACCACTCATTTCCGCATGAAGAGAAAAAAACGTTTAACAAAATTATTTCCCATGTTATTCTAAATATTCCAATTTTTTTATATATTTATGCGTTTATAATTTGCTTTTATTATGCTCGGATTTCATGTTATTATGAAATACATTGTATGTTATATTAGACGCTAAATTGTTATAATCTACATAGTACGTCAGCAAAGTAAATGAAGAATTTATTTTTAGTAATTTATTAAATTTCAAGTTTCATTTCGTATCTTGAACAGTTTTTTAACCCAATAATTTTCTCTCTAATGTGGTTTATTTCAAGAACATCCTCTGGAGCAGTGGTTCTCAAACTTTATACAGTCTGAGCGCACTTACAATACTATAGATACTTGCTGGCGCACTGTATACAAAATAGGACTATTATGTTATAATTTGGTGCAAATCTGTTCAAATTGGCGTGTTTTAACTGGTTGTGTTTTAATAAAGTTCACCATTTTAAC
Source organism: Dolomedes plantarius (assembly GCA_907164885.2). Lineage (NCBI taxonomy): Eukaryota > Metazoa > Arthropoda > Arachnida > Araneae > Dolomedidae > Dolomedes > Dolomedes plantarius. The sequence goes on from OU015495.1 coordinate 86,647,410, forward strand.
AACTTGATCTAAGACCTCTCTTAAATCCTCTCCTAATGTTCTTGACATCAAGGCCTCTCTCTCTCTATGAAGGAAGCAATGAGTTACAACAACATTTTCGTTTTGTTCCTTTATAAAAGATACAAGACCCTTGTTGCAGCCTATCATAGAAGGAGCTCCATCTGTGCAAATGCCTACACACGATTTCCACGATAACTGCCATTTATCAAGGTAGTTATTCAGGATGTTAAAAATGTCCTCACCTTTTGTAGTCGGGTTTAATTCTTTGCAAAAAAGAAACTGATTTTTTATTTGATTTTCGTTAATGAAACGAATGAATGCTACGAGTTGCACCTTGATGGTAATGTCGGTTGACTCGTCAACTTGCAGTGCAAAATCGGAACACTGGAGTTTATTACCCCCTACATTTTTCTCAATAACAGAAGACATTTCCAAAATACGCATGTTGACAGTATCATTGGACATAGGTATCTAGTTTATTTTCATAGCTGCTTCATTTTCTAACGTACTGACAATCTTTTGGCAAGCAGGCAAAATAAGTGACTCACCCAAAGTATGAGCTTTCATATTTTGTGCGATCAGTTCTGAGACTTAGTAAGAAGCAATTGGATAAGAAACTTATCCATTTATATGAGTGAATTATTTTTAACAAAGTCAATTATATCAACGGTAGTTATTCTGAAAGTTGTCAAAGGCACAATACGTTTCTTATTGACGGCAGTCCACAAGACACGACGCGCCCACTCACCAACGCCTGTTATGAAACACTGCCAGTTGCCAGGTGATGAAAGCTAGTGCCGGTGTTAACATGCCGTTCCAGCCACGTTTGTTATGTGTTTTAAACGCGTAAAAAATGTGCGGAAGAGAAGCTAGTTGCAAGAAAATTAGCTTATAACTATCATAATAATGTCGCAACGAAACAAACGGAGTATTCGTAAAGAAATGGCATAATATAGTAACTTAGTATACATTTGCTTTTCATATCTGGATAGATTTTTTGGAAATACTTCGGAGCGCACCTAGAAAATCTCTGGGGCGCACCGTTTGAGAACCACTTCTCTGCAGAGTACAAAAGCCTAATTTTCAATCTATGAAAGCTCTACTTTGAGAGAGGATCGTTTCTCTGCGCATTGTCGGTATTACGAACTAAGCATTGTAACAAAATAAAACTGAAAACTAACTATAACTCATGACTATTTGTTCTCTCATATATACAGGTGGCTATCAAAATAATGGAAACACTAAGAAACACCATGAAAACCTTTATTAATACGGCGAAGGATACCCTTTCTCATGTAATACCACCTGATTCATCTTGGAATTGGATTATACGAGGGTCATTCTAAAAGTAAAGAACGTTTTGATCTGACTAGCCGCGTAATTCTCCCACCACCACCCGCTGCCGTGAAATTTATTTACCAAATCTTTCCCGTCAGTTTGACGCTAACAGCGAGCAACTGTGGTCATTTACTGTTTATTTATGCGATTTTAAAATGTGTGACAAAATTAAGGATCCCGCCAAGTGTGAGGTTCGTAGCGTAATACGCTTCCTGAATGCAAAAACACGTTCGCCCTATTGAAATTTACAGACAGATAACTGAAGTTTATGGAAAATGTTATGAATGAAGCCTAAGTTCAAAAATGGTGCATTATTTTTAAATGCCTACTGCCTTCACCGACTACACCGTGCCATTCAATACAAACGCCGCGGATTGTTGTCCAGCGGCATTGTGTTTCTTTGCTCGTTCGCATGCTGCTGCGTTGACGAAGGAATTTGCGTCAGCAATTTAACTGGGAAGTTTTTGAACATTCCACCTTATAGCCCGGACTTGGCCCCCAGTGATTACTTTCTTTCTTTCCAAATTGAAGGATTATTTTGGCGTAAACCACTATGGAAATGATGACGAACTGAAAGAGGAAGTTAGTGACTGGTTCAAAAACTTGGCGGCAAGTCAGTATGCAGAAGGCATAGAAAAGCTGGTACAGCGCTTTGACAAATGGTTCAATTTGAACGGCGACTACGTAGAAAAGTAGGTAAGATATCAAAATGTGTTGTACAATAAGTTTTCTTTCATTATCTTGAATAAAAATGACTAGAGAAACAAACGTTCTTTACTTTTAGAATGACCCTCGTACAAGTCATGAATAGTGGTTAAGAATATATTATACCATTTATAGAGAATCTATGCTCACTTCTACCCAGACTTGGGTGTATATAATTTGAAGTAGCACTCTATTTGAATTATATACAAACACAGTTTATACATGAAATAATGTTTATTGAATTCGCTGCACATATAATTGGCTTTTACAGCAATAAACATGCGTACTACTTGTACGGAATGTAAATACAGCTTTTTAAGAACAATATATTTTTATACTCACGAACAGTAAGTCAAACCAGCAGTACTGCCACGTAAACTTCTGGCCCGCTAAGGACTAGAGCAGGATAACACCTTTTCAACCTTAACAACAACTCCCTTTTCATTAATGACGCTGCGTGGTATTTATACTAAGCGCGTATGCCAAAATTAGCATATCTGAAGCAGCTTCTTTAATTCACTCAAAAGTTCGATTCTTGTGAATCGAATCTTGTGTATACCTTACACATTCTTCAGGGAAAAATTATGAAAATTCCTGTAGAGATGCTGTGGTGGATATCAATACCTGGCTCTATCCGCTTATACAAATCACAGTGGTTGGATTATATATAGTCGGGTGGGTTGTACAGGGTAAGATAAGTTATTTGACATCTTCTTCATGCTCTTCAAACCAATACTTGATAGATTTAGCTGTATGTATAGGGGGATTATCATCTTGGAGAAAGAAATTTCAATCAAGAAAAAATATTTGGACCATAGGAAGGACTAGCGAGCTAAAATTTTGACGTAGTCCTTCCCATTCTATCTCCCTTTTAGGTTACAATGGGGCCTGAAGAAAACCATGAGATGCCATCCCTAACCCTGATAGATCTACCTCCAAGTTTGACAGTTGAGATGAAACATCCAGAATTTTACGCTTTTGTCGGTGTTCTCCAGACATCCTGTTGCGAGGAACAATGTGAAGAATGTTTCGTCGGAACAAAGGCCGTTTTTCTACATATTACTCAACAAGGATTTGCGCTCGGGGCACCATTGCCGAGGGTAGTTTGTACTGGCATCTATTACAAGTGGCTTGGGAATACCTACTCTTCCGTAAATGCTTTGTATTTGAAATACCCTTCTACGTCTAAAGGTTGATACCGGAACATGCAGATGCAGATTGAGCTCTTCGGTCATTTTGGTTGCAGTTGTTTTCTTCTTTCATGTAACAATCCGCTTCAATACGTCGTCTTTCACTTTTACTCAACTTTCGCTTTCGTCCACTATTCTATTTGGCAAAGGACGTTTTTCCATGAACTCTGTATGTTATCATGACTTTCGATACCATAGCTCGAAAAACACCAATTAGCCTGGGTGTTACAGTAACAGATACTCCAATTTAAACGCGCTCTAAGAATTTTCCCTTTTCGCAAGGTCTACAAGGTTTGACATTTTACGCTGTTCCCCCCAAAAACACGATGCCCTTAGCTTCATTACTGCTATCTGACAGAACAATAATACATACACTATATTATATACAAAATACAGGTGGTCAGACTTTTTTTAACGAATACGAAGCGCATTCATAATCACAACTAATGTTTATTTTCCACCACTAATATTTAATTTCCATTATTTCAATAACCACCTGTATATATATATATATATATATATAAGATGTCCCGAATGGTTATCTCTTGAAGAAAAGCAGAAAAGCATACATCATGGCCGAAATAATAGAAGTTGGAACCATGAAGGAAATAATTTATTTCACGAGAACAGCGACATGACATGTTATTCGCATCGAGCCAGCCCGCCGTCTGCTTTACGCGTGAAACTAGAATGAGGTCAAAGAGAGGTTGGCAGGAATTGGCGGAGAGTGTTAGTATTGGCAAAAGCGGAGCATCGCGCCAAGCCGTCGGAAAGGTTACCAGATGAGAAAGAAAGTTCAGAAAGGGCGAATAAAGGTTATTAATAATATTATCACACACACACACGCGCACACACACACACACACATATATATTTATACACTGCTGGCCACTGTAAATGCAACACCCTGAAGGAAACATGCAAATAACATGGAATTTACAACATGCATTAGCGGAGGTGAGATATGAAAATGATTAGAATTTCAGCGCACACGCACATCACGCGCGCCTGTGGCGCCACTTCAAAGCGCTATTTAAGGCTTGGAGATTTCGACGATTTCAAGTTCGGCAATTGTGTTTTTCTTGTGGTTTTTTCAAAAAAACGATCAATTATGCCTCGTCGAAAACAGCAATCATCTTTTGATCAAGTATCCGAGTTCGACAGAGGAAGGATAGTGGCCTACCGAGATTGTGGATTATCTTTCAGGGAAATCGGTAGTCGTGTTGGACGAAACCAAACAACTCTAATGCGGATATGTGATCGTTGGATGCAGGAGGGTACGACGGACCGGCGTGTTCGATCGCATCCACCTCAGCGCACCTCTTCACGTGATGACAGGCAAATTGTGCGCATGGCAGTGACGGATCGCTCAGTCACATCACGAACCATAGCACAGCACATGCAGTCTGTAACGCATCATCCAGTGTCTGCGCGTACCATTCGACGCCGTTTACAGCAGAGTGGTCTGTCCGCAAGACGTCCATTGCTTTGTCTACCCTTGACGCAGAACCACAGACGTCTCCGCCGCCAATGGTGCGATGACAGAAGGATGTGGACGGCAGAATGGAATGAAATTGTCTTTACTGACGAGTCACGCTTCTGTCTGCAACACCACGATGGTCGCATTCGAGTCTGGAGACACCGTGAAGAGAGTATGCTGAACAACTACGTTATGCACAGCCACACTGGTCCTGCACCGAGTATTATGGTATGGGGCGGTATTGGGTATCATTCTCGCACACCTCTAGTACGCATTGCCGGTACTTTAAACAGCCAGCGCTACATCTCCGAGGTGTTGGAGCCAGTTGTTCTTCCTTACCTTCAGGGCTTGCCCACAGCCATATTTCAACAGGATAATGCGGGACCACACGTGGCACGCATTGTCCAACGGTTCTTCGTCAATCACCAGATTGAATTGCTTCCCTGGCCGCCTCGCTCTCCGGATCTTTCGCCGATTAAAAACATGTCTATGGTTGCTCTACGATTGACCCAGATTCCATCCCCAGCTGCCACAGCAGATCAACTTTGGCAACGTGTGGAAGCTGCTTGGTCTGATGTACCCCAAGAACTCATCCAAGGTCTCTTTGAATCAATGCCGAGGCGTGTGGCAGCGGTGATCTCCAACAATGGCGGCTACTCTGGCTACTGATTTTGGCAGGAACCACACTTCACAGAATTCTATAAATTTAATCATTTGATACTTGGTCAATATGTTATCTACAAAATAAATTTTGTTGTGATATCTCTTGTCTTTCTTGGTGTTGCAATTTGGGTGGCCAGCAGTGTATATACCCCAGGTTGATGGCCAAATGGCTAGGGAGCTGGCATTCGGTTGAGATCCTGTGGGTTCGAGTCCCACTGTTGGCATGGATGTTTGTAGCCATTCGGAATTGGCTTTAAACTGTAGGTCCAGGTCAGATTAGTCCTCGTGTAGCAAAAAGTTGACCGTAGCGCTCCAAGCCAAACAGCTCATATATTTTTAGATGCTTTATAATTGAAACTACTGAAAGGTTATGCGTGTGCCCAATATTCTGAAATTATATCCTTACTTTGAGGTTCAAAGGCGTATTTTCTCTGCAAACTGCGCATGGTACTACATAATGACAAAAATATTTACAGATTGACTGCCCGAGAACAAACATAACGTTAGACAATACTTTTAAAGATTTTAGAATTTTTAAATATTTTTTAATACACTAATGCTGTATTGTAGTCTGATACCTAACGTTAAACATTTTAATGATGAATAAATTTACTATAAATAAAGAATAAATAATAATATTAATAATAATAATAAATGTACCAGAAATAAAGAATAAAGAATAAAGAATAAATAATGCTATACTGCATAGTTCCTTTTTCGGAATATTAAAATACTTACTTCTTTAAAAAAGTTTGATTTATTATAATATATAAATTTCCTTGATTAATCCTAAGAACGCGTGCCTGCCATACGACACTTAAAAGAGAATTATTTTAAAGCAAAATAAGATAATGTTTCCAGAACATTACTTTTGTTTACTCTTTCTAACTTCCAGCAAAAGTTTTATTTTTTCCCAACAATAATTGGCTTCATTTATATTTCGAAAAGGAATACGCCAAATATTTTTTTAACGAAATAGCTTTATTGTAATTCAACACTTTATTTTAGTACATTTAACTGGCATGTTATTTCGTAATTCTACTAATATTTCCCAAACGGCGTTCTAAAACCCCCCTCAACATAAATATATATCACTTCTGTGTCCTGAAAAGAATTTTCGAAACTTTAAAATTAATCCAAAACACACAGTTTTGGAGCGCAACAAAACAATATTTTTTCCGAGCAATAATTGGCTTCATTTATATTTCGAAAAGGAATACGCCAAATATTTTTTAATTAAATACCTTTATTGTAATTCAACACTTTATTTAAGTACATTTAACTGGCATGTTATTTCGTAATTCTATTAATATTTCCAAACGGTGTTCTAACCTTCCCCCCTCCCCCTGAATATAAATATCTATCATTTCTGCGTCCTGAAAAGAATTTTCGAAACTTTAAAATTAATCCAAAACACACAGTCTTGGAGCGCAACAAAAGAAAAATCTATCACATGCAACAACCTTGCTGAGGGCATTAAAATTCAGAAGTGGTAAAGGTCTTCAAATAAATATCCGCAAGTTGACGTTTCAATATGAAGCCGGTGCTGCAGTCGTTAATTAAGTCGAAGGGATTATGTAAATCCGAAAATGCAGGTCTCCTGTTTTCCACTTCCTTGCATGAATGAGATTTGTTTATGCAAATGCGGATTCTTTTAATCTCGTCTGATTGTCTCCAGGCATGAAACTTTGGTAGTTATAAGACGGTTTATGGAAATTTGAATCCGAGAAGAAAATAACTCTTCCGCTGTTTTTGTAAATTATATCATGGAAATAAAGATATAATTAATGATGTTGTAAAATAGCCTTCTACTGTGCACTATGAGGCACCTTATAAGTCTAAACAATCTAATGGTTGAAAGAGAAATGCATTAATATGAAAATAACTGTGTTTGTATTCTCTTTGCTTGAATACCTAGCAATGATACCTGTACATATATGTAATTTTATATGTGTGTATGTGAATATTACACACACACACACACACACACACATACATATATATATATATATATATATATATATATATATATATATATATATATATATATATATATATATATATATATGTCATGTACCCATTACATCACGTCCTTAAATTATAACCTGAAAGGAAAACTAGCTCATATTTACATGGCTGGAGGTAGACTCAGCCTGAAAGGAATAAAATGAAATTGGGAAGCAATCGGGCCGAATCGTTTATTAGAGCGACAAAAGTACATCCGGCCGTTGCAGAAGAGCGGCTTGGAATAATATCACCTTTCAACATTAATCGCGAGGGCGAGGTAGACATGTGACTATTATTTGTAGGGCCAGCAGATTTGGTGGCTTGCGATGATAACCAACTCCTGAATTGGAACATATACACGTGTAGAAATGCAAAGTCATGCGATTCATGGGAAGTTCTGTAGCTAAGAGTTTTAACGCGATAAATTAATATTACTGGGGATTGGATTTAGGAAAGGTAATTTAAATGCTAGAATGGAGTGCATAATATTTAAGATATTACATACATACATACATACATATATATATATGTATATATATATATATATATATATGTGTGTGTGTGTGTGTGTGTGTGTGTGTGTGTGTGTGTGTGTATGTATAATTGGGGGGGAGGGCTCTTTCCGTTGTTGGATCGATACCCTTTCTTTTGTTCATTTAGAGTATCTACAGAAACAATAACAGGGGCTCCTAGGGAAAGGGGGTGGTCCAATTTCTTTGTTAACGGATTGCCTACCTATCTATTCATTTTTTTTTGTTTTTTCCTGTGTGTACATGAAAGAAATGATTTAAGATTATCTAGAAAGCTAAGCCATACCATAAAAATAACAGTAAAATGCGACAGCATCTAATGACCCCGTGGGGTCGTTAGACTGTGATCGTATATAAGTACCTTTTCGTCGCGTTGGGACCAATTCTGTTTCAGCAACTTAACTAAGAGAAGGGGGACAACTCTCAAAAAAGACACTCTTGTTATACATATTTACAATTTATTTACACATATATTTTGGGGGCCTCCCCACAGCGCCCCTGAGTGAGATTTGCGAGTTATTTGTACCTGACAACGGCCCAGAGTCTATCAGGTACACAAAGCGGTTGCTTTGCTTAACTAGCGGTTATTCTCAAACGGATTTTCAAGGCGCAACCTATCGGCACCTCCGCGTGGTGGCCCCTGGGAGATCTTTTGATCTGCAAACGGCGAAGGTGTGGGGATCAACTTTATCTACTTCACTGTCTTCTGATCTTGTGTTCAGTTCGGTTTCCCTCCGACCATGTGTCAGGAGCAAACCAAAGACCCTCTCCTCGGAGAGGCAGAAGAAAGAATGCGCATAGCGCAAACAAGAGTGCAGAACATTCTATGCGCTTATAGCGGCTCATTGGAGCGCAGAGGGACCATGAATGAAGAGCTCAATATGCTCTTAAATATTCTAAGGGACCAGCAAGCCCATATCCAGTACTTAGCTGGACAGTTAGATCAAGCTAACAAAGACTTACGCGAACATCGTAAGCAAAGGGCAAGCTATTGGATTTACCCCTAGAGGCGGATCAAAGGCTAAGTCGGCCAAGACGACGATGGCCGATAAAGAGCACCATGTGGTGACTGTGTATCCGAAGAAGGAGCAGGCCTCTGAGGATACGAGAAATGAGATCCAGTCACATATTGACCCCGCCAGGCTGAAAGTCGGCATCACTATGATGCGCAAAGTCAGTAAGGGTGGGGTCATAATCGGCACGGACACCGAAGAAAGCCTGGATAAGCTCATAGCGGAGTTCAAGAAGATCGATGAACTCCATGGGAGCTATGAAGCTTCTAAACCGATGAAAAAAAATCCGCAACTCATAATATACGGAGTTGCGGAAAAAATGACTGAAAAATTGCTCATTGACAAGCTTAAAGAGCAAAACCAGGAATTGGCGGAGAGCGATATAAGCATTGTAGCTAGCTACAAGGCTAAATATGGACATAATTGGATTTTGAGCATCAACGGTGAAGCCTTCTCAAGACTGAGAGGCGTGTGCAAGCTCAAGCTAGGTTGGCAAAGGTACTCCTTTAGGGAGTACATAAGGCCAAGAGTGTGCTATAACTGTAGGCAATTTGGACATATTGCCAAAGCGTGTAATAATGAAAGAGTATGTAAAAATTGTGGCAGTACGGGCCACTATTACAGCGACTGTAAAGTCAGAACCAGATGCGTGAATTGTCATAAGTACAATAAGAAAAACGGCACTAAGCAGGACACCTCTCATATCCCTACCGCTAATTCATGCTCGATCTATAGAGCAGAGGTAGGGCGCATTGCTCAGAGAACCAACTATGGAGAGTAACACTCCAAGTTGTAAATTAGTGCATTTAAATGTCAATAAAACGTATCTGGCTTCTAAGGAACTGGGTGAGGACGCCGTAGCCCAGGACCTTGACATCCTCTCGATTTCGGAACCGTACTATTCCAGAGAGGATGCACATGTAACTGGCATACCGAACACGTACGCAGTAGTGGCACACAACAGCAGCCCCAAGGCTGCCCTAGCTGTTAAGAGAAGGCACAAGATGCTCAATCTGATGGTAACGGAGTGCTTGGTCGCGGTCCGAGTACAGCTTCTAGAGGAGTGGTACAATGTTATCACAGTCTATCTACTCCCCTCTCCCAGGGGGGATAACGATAGAACGGAGCCCCAATTGAGTTATCTCAGGTCCATTTTGGATAATAATGACGCAAAGTCAATTATCATGGGCGACTTCAATGCGAAGTCTACTGTTTGGAGCCCTAGGCCTACAAACGAAAGGGGCATTACGATCTTGGGCCTGGTTGCGCACTATGGGGCGCACATCCTTAACGACCCAAACAGCCCTCCCACTTACAACGGACCGTTTAGGATGGGCTGGGTCGACCTGTCGATTACCATTGGTATCGATGAGGAGAGGATCTCCAACTGGCGAGTCTCAGACGACTATGTGCTGACGGACCATAATGGAATTCTGTTCGAGCTTAGTGGCCTTGACACAGGTCACGGACAGCCCAAAAATCTTAAATGGGACATTAGATCCATCAAATGGATGGAGTTCAGAGCGGAGCTGCGTAACGAATCTAATACTCTCAAGGAAACGGTGGAAGCCCTCGAGCCCGAGGAGGCTGTCATGGTCATCAATGACAAGCTACACACTCTGTGTAGCAAACACCGTAAGAGTAAGGGCTGTCTGAAGAAGAATGCACATTGGTGGTCCTTAAGCCTGGCGATACTTCGCAAAAAGGTCAGAGCTCTCAGGAGGAGGGCTCAAAAGATTAGTGATCCCCAAGAAAGGGCCCTGAACATGGATATCTTCAAAAGGGTAAGAGCAAGCTATAGGCGAGCCAAACTGGCAGCTAAAATGAAGTCGTTCAGAGATTATCTTGAAGGGGTGACGTCCAAAGACATATTTGGCAATGTGACTTTTACCATTCCTAAGAGTGGCAGAGGGGACTGCGCCAAGCAGCTCAAAAAACACGATGGTAACTTAACGCACGACGAGTGTGAAGTGGAGTTAATACTGGCTCAACACCACTTCAAGAATATTGACGATGTTCAATATCCCAGAGTCGCTATCCAAGAGACTCAAGATCTCATCACTATCGATGAGATCGACTTGACTTTGGACAATATGGCTAAAGGGAAGGCTCCAGGATTCGATGGGTTCACACTCACGATAGTGGAGGAGCTGCACCAAGTGGATGCCCAGCTACTGGGTAACCTATTTAATAAATGCGTGAAAACGATGAAGTTTCCAAACACTTGGAAAAAAGCGAAGGTGGTCTACTTCCCCAAAGCCGGGAAAGACATGAATATGCCGAACGCATATCGTCCAATCTGCTTCCTCCCCGTAATGGGGAAGGTTCTGGAAAAGTTGATCACGAACAGACTCGTGGAGTTCCTAGAGTCAAACGGGGTACTCTCAAAAGAGCAATACGACTTCCGCAGAAATAGGAGCACCAACGATGCCCTAAAAAGGGTACTTGGGATTATAGGTGATAATAAGCGGAACAAGCTTGTTCAGTCTTCATAAAAGACTTATTATTTTTATTTTGTTTGTTAATAGTTCATTATAATAATCTTGTATTCACTTTGTATTTTATTTTTTTTCCCTTTGTATTTGTTAGTTAAGTTCCTGCTCACTAGGTGGCGCCACCATTTTTCTGTTAAGCCAGAATGTTTGTTTACGTTTGGTGTGATGGATTCGACGCTATGTAGTGAGTCAAAAACAAAATGGCTATGGTCGCAATTTTGATGCGATTCCATTCATATTCGTGTTGTTCATGATTGACATGTTGAAGTCAATAATTCGTGTAATTCAGAATCTTATTCTTTATGTCAACAATTCAAGATATGTGCAAACGTCAAGTTAGTTATTAAAGGTTATCGTAGGGATACTGGTTTTTTGAAATCCTCTTTTGTATGTGATGTATTCAACGATTATTCAGCTGATGGTGAAAGGTAAGCCAATCCAATTTTGTTTGTAGTCAAAGAATAAAGAAGAGTAATTCACTGCATCTTTAAACACAACTCTCTATAATATTTACTGTCGATAATGGAAATTAATACAGTCCACACATTTAAGAAATTATAATTAATAACTCCACTGAAACCACCATAAGTTTTTGGTCAGTGCGAGCCGGAGAACTAGCATTTGTTTAAAAATATTAGAGAATTGAATTTGAATAAGAATATTTTAAAGTTTTTTGGTACTTTGAATCTTGTTTGTTTAAGATAATATGGCTCGAAAAACGAAGAAACCTGATGAGATAAAATTCAGATTTTGTGTAAAGGAAATACAACGTAGTGAATTAAAATTTAGAGCATTAGATATCTCAGACGATTCTGAAGGCGAAGCTATTTTATCAAAATTAAAGGATGATTTAAATATATTGGAATCAGAACTAAAAAGGGAGTTTCTTGATATTTATGATGATGATGAGATATTGTATGTTCAATATTCTGAAGCTAAAGATAAAATATTTGATATGATTACAAAAATAAATGAGCGTTTGAAAAATTGTAAAATGCAAGATGGTGATTGCTCTAAATCAACTTCTAGTAATTCTCATGATGGTAATTTAAAGCTTCCAAAATTTGAACTTCCAGTGTTTTATGGTGATATTAACCAATGGTTATCTTTTAAAGAAATTTTTGTGTCTGCTATTCACAATAATAAGAATTTAACAGAGTTGCAAAAGTTACAATATTTGACTTCTTCAGTTAAAGGGGCAGCTTCAAAATTAATTGCTGGATTTGCAATTTCTGCCCACAATTATAATGAAGCATGGGACACTTTAATTAACAGATATGATAATAAAAGAGAGCTGGCTTTTGCTCAGTTATCAAAAATTTTCAATTTAAAGCCATTCAAATATGCTAACCAGAAAACTATTTTGGAATTATTCGATACATGTAATGAGGCAGTTCGAAACTTAAAATCTTTAAAGTTTGAATTTAATTCTTTGGTAGATTTAATTCTTGTTTTCCACTTACAGTCAAAATTAGATGATGATTTGAGAAGACAGTGGGAATTATTCGTTTCTGATTCAGAATTTCCAACATATGAAAATTTAATGAGTTTTCTTGATAAACATGCTAAAAGTTTTCAACGGGTGTCAGAACAGCATAGTTTTAGATCAGAAATGAAGTCAAAAACAGTTGTTAAGCGTTCGAATGCAATGATTCATAATGCTGTTGTTAATACTAAAAATCAAAAATGGTCGTGCGACTTATGTAAGGAAATGCACGGTATTCATAATTGCCCCCAATTTAAAGGTATGAGTGTTCAAGAACGTTGGAATTTCGTTAAAAATAAAAAATTGTGTGTTAACTGTTTAAGAAATAATCATTTTTCTTCGAAGTGTCTTATTAGCACAGGATGTAGAACCTGTAAGCGTAACCATCATACAATGCTTCATTCGGAACCATTTAATTCAGATGTCAACTCTAATGAAATTCCAGTTAATAAAACAGCCGTGATTCCAGAAGTCACTGAGTCAAATTGCCTCGCGACTCAAACCAATTCAACCAATTGTCAAACGTTATTGTCAACGGCTGTGATACAAGCAAAGTCAAATACAGGCCAGTTTGTTTCTGCTAAAGCTTTAATTGATTCAGGATCGCAAAAATGCTTAATTTCTAAAGACTTTTGTGCAAGGTTGGGTCTCCCTACCAAAAATACAAGACACAGAATTTTAGGAATAAATAACAGTGTTGCAGAATCTTCAGCTTGCGAAGTTAATTTAACATTTACTTCGTATTTCAACACTGAATTTTTTAATATTGATGCTTTGGTAGTTGACAAAGTAACTTCAAATCTCCCTAATTTTACTTTTTGTTATCAGTCCTGGCCTCATCTTGAAGGTTTGCAACTTGCTGACCCAACATTCTATAAATCATCTTCGATAGATCTTTTGATTGGTGCGGACATATATGCTGAAATTCTAATAGGACAATCAATATTAGGTCCAAAGGGATCACCAAGTGCCATTAATTCCAAACTTGGTTGGTTATTATCTGGAGTGATTTATTCGCCATATGCTTCATCTGCGGTTGTCAATTGTCATGCTACAGTAGATTTAGATACTGATTTGCAAAGATTCTGGGAACTTGAGTCTATCCCAAATTCGGTCATAATTCCATCAACGGAACAAAATTTTGTAAATTCTGTGGTCAGAACTGATTCAGGAAGGTATATGGTTGATTTACCTTTCAAGTCAACTCCAACTTTTGGAGATTCAAAATCTTTGGCATTGAAGCGTTTTTTGACCTTGGAACGAAAATTACAGGGTAATTATCCATTGAAGCAACAATATTCACAATTTCTTAAGGAATATTTGGAATTAAAACATATGGAACTTGTGCCCTATTCTGACCTAAATTCACCCAATTCTGTTTATCTCCCACATCATGGTGTAGTAAAGGAGGACAGTACAACTACCAAGTTACGGGTTGTTTTCGATGCCTCCGCCAAAGACTCCGAAGGCCATTCACTGAATGATTTTTTAGACATTGGGCCAAAATTACAGCCAGATATTTTCAATCTCCTTCTGAAATTCCGTACTCATCCCATTGCTTTAAGTGCGGATATTGAAAAAATGTACAGACAGATATTGATAAATCCTAAACATGCAGATTTCCAACGTATTCTCTGGAGATATAATTCAAATGAGCCCATCAACTCGTATAGGTTGTTAACGGTTACTTATGGTACCGCATCGGCTCCTTTCTTAGCTATTCGTACCTTAAGAGAATTAGCCAAAGACTATGAACTTGAATTCCCCGATGCATCTCGCATCATTAGAAATGACTTTTATGTTGACGATTTATTGTCCGGCGCAGATTCAATTCATCAAGCTCAACAGATAGTTTCCGATCTGAATAAGGTTATGAACTATGGACAATTCACGCTCCGTAAATGGACATCTAATTTCCCTGAAGTATTGTCAAACCTTCCCAATGAACTAAAATCAAGTACTCAAGAGACCACTATTGAGAAAAATTCTTCCATTAAAGTATTAGGTTTGTTTTGGAATTCGTCTAAAGACGTAATTCAGATTCGTATCTCTAAATCTGAAATTGTAACTACCAAAAGACAGTTACTTTCAGTAATTGCAAAATTTTTTGACCCTCTTGGTTTTTTGTGTCCTATTACTATTTGTTTGAAAATAATGATGCAAAATTTATGGAAGGAAAACATTTCGTGGGACTCACCTATTCCAAGCTTCATCCAAAAATCGTGGCAAGAGATTAATTCACAACTTGATATTCTAAAGCAGATCGAAATTCCCCGATTCTTAAATTTTGTAAAAAACTCTGATTCAAGTATTCAACTTCATGGTTTTTGCGATGGATCTGGCAAGGCTTATGCGGCAGTCATATACCTTCGGGTTATCACCTGTACCGGAGAAATTTCTGTAAATTTTACCGCTGCCAAAACTAAGGTAAATCCACTAAAACCTGTGACCTTACCGAGGATTGAACTTTGTGCTGCATTGTTGTTAGCACAATTGTGTCACGCTGTCCTACCAAATCTACCGATCACCATTCACGAAATTTTCTTCTGGTCTGATTCACAGATTGTACTTAGTTGGATAAATGCGCCTCCTGAGAAGGGAAATCAATTTGTACTAAACAGAGTCAACCAACTTAAATCGCTTGTCCCTGAGGGACAATGGCATTACATTTAAGGGAATATCAATCCCGCTGATTGTGCTTCTAGAGGAATTATGCCAAATAAATTATTGAAACATCCTCTTTGGTGGTCAGGACCACCTTGGCTTTCTGAAAATGCTAAAATTCCTTTTCATTCATTTGATTCAAAAACTTGTTCTCAGCCTGACAGTTACACTCTGGACATTATAAACCACGCTACACTAATAAAGACTGTACCTGATTTTCTTCTAAACTTTTCATCATTTTCGAAGTTGATTAGAGTATTTGCTTTTTGTCGAAGATTTATAAACAACTGTCGAAAACCCTCTGACAAAGATACAAGGCCTTTAAGCGCCATTGAAATTGATTCTGCTGAAATTCAAATTATCAAGATTCTTCAAGGTTGTGAATTTTCTAAGGAGATTCATTTGTTACAGAACAAGTTACCTTTACCTTCATCAAATAAGCTATTAACTTTGAACATATTTCTAGATAAATCAAATTTATTGCGAGTAGGAGGACGACTTTCACGGCATAAAAGCATTAATGAATATCAAAAACATCCTATTCTACTGCCAAACAAGCATCCTATAACTAATTTGATTATAGAAAATTATCATTCAAAACATTTTCACGCAGGTCCTCAACTCACGCTAGCACTCATTCGCCAGAAATTCTGGCTCACTAATGGTCGCACCAAGGTGAGACACATTCTAAACCGATGTTTACTGTGCAAAAGACTCAAGGCTACCACATGTCAACAAATTATGGCCAATTTACCTGCAGAGAGAATTCAACCAATTCGCCCATTTGAAAAAATTGGTATTGACTTTTGTGGGCCTATCATCACTAAGCCCAATCTCCCTCGAAGCAAGGTAAAATTAAAATCTTATATTTGCGTTATTATTTGTATGTGTACGAAAGCAATTCATCTTGACTGTGTCTCCGATTTATCTGCTCAAGCACTTCTTGCGTGCTTAAGACGCTTCATAGGTCGAAGAGGACTTCCATCTGATATTTTCTCAGACAATGGAAAAAACTTTGTTGGACTTGCCAATGATTTGAAAAGGCTGTTTAAGCTGCTAAAATCCGAAGGAATTCAAGACTTTTCTGCCTCTCAATCGATCACTTGGCACTTCATTCCTCCCTATTCTCCAAACTTTGGAGGTCTCTGGGAAGCTGCTGTCAAATCCACAAAGGGACTGTTGGTAAAGGCTTGCAAGTCAGCAATCCTAAATTTTGAGGAGTTGACAACCTACCTTTGCCAAATTGAAGCTCTTCTGAATTCGAGACCCCTTATTCCTATGTCTTCAGACCCAGCAGACTTAACTGCTTTGACTCCCGGACATTTCCTAATTGGGTCATCTTTGTTGGATATTCCGGAGGCTCCGGGGAACATCACTCTACCTCTTAATGAGAGATGGACAGTGATACAGCAAATGAAACTGCATTTTTGGAATCGTTGGTCTCGTGAATACCTAAGCCATCTGCAACAGAGGCCAAAATCCAAGAGCTCATGTTTTCGGGATCTTCAAGTTGGAGATCTTGTGACTGTACACAATCCCGATGCACCACCTTTGAAATGGCTTCTAGGAAGAGTTATTGCAACATTTCCCGGGTCTGACGGACATGTTCGTGTCGTCAATATTCGGACTTCTTCAGGAGTAGTAAGAAGACCTTTGCCTAAGGTTGCCTTACTTTTGCCCCGCCCGGAGGATGTTCAGTCTTCATAAAAGACTTATTATTTTTATTTTGTTTGTTAATAGTTCATTATAATAATCTTG
Organism: Dolomedes plantarius; assembly: GCA_907164885.2. Lineage (NCBI taxonomy): Eukaryota > Metazoa > Arthropoda > Arachnida > Araneae > Dolomedidae > Dolomedes > Dolomedes plantarius. Next base: position 86,664,738 of record OU015495.1, read on the forward strand.
TATTCACTTTGTATTTTATTTTTTTTCCCTTTGTATTTGTTAGTTAAGTTCCTGCTCACTAGGTGGCGCCACCATTTTTCTGTTAAGCCAGAATGTTTGTTTACGTTTGGTGTGATGGATTCGACGCTATGTAGTGAGTCAAAAACAAAATGGCTATGGTCGCAATTTTGATGCGATTCCATTCATATTCGTGTTGTTCATGATTGACATGTTGAAGTCAATAATTCGTGTAATTCAGAATCTTATTCTTTATGTCAACAATTCAAGATATGTGCAAACGTCAAGTTAGTTATTAAAGGTTATCGTAGGGATACTGGTTTTTTGAAATCCTCTTTTGTATGTGATGTATTCAACGATTATTCAGCTGATGGTGAAAGGTAAGCCAATCCAATTTTGTTTGTAGTCAAAGAATAAAGAAGAGTAATTCACTGCATCTTTAAACACAACTCTCTATAATATTTACTGTCGATAATGGAAATTAATACAGTCCACACATTTAAGAAATTATAATTAATAACTCCACTGAAACCACCAAAGCTTTATACTTGTATGATAACACTCGACATACAAAACGCCTTTAACTCTATTAACCCGAAAATGGTTATACAGGCTATTAAGAGCTTAAATATAGACACCAATCTAAAGTACCTAATAATTGATTATCTCCAAGACCGCAGCTGGGTCAAGGGGAGTGGAAGTATAACGTAGGAGTGCCCCAAGGTTCCTCCTTGGGACCTATACTTTGGCTTCTCGTGATCAACGACCTCCTGAAAGCAGAAGAGGACAATGTGAACTTCCACATCCAAGCCTTCGCAGATGACCTGGTCATCCTCATCAGTAGTAAGGCAGTCTATAGGTTTACTGATCTAGCCAGCACTGCTCTAGCCAAGTGCGAGAGCTGGGTAAACCACAACGAATTTAAGTTCAATATTGGCAAGTGCAACTTCACAGTAGTGGGGCCGAGCACCAGGAATCTAAGGAGACCGACCCTAAAGCTTTGTGGGCAAAGCATCAAGTATGAGAAAGAATTGAAGTATTTGGGGGTTATCATTGATAACCAACTCAACTTCAACGTCCACCTGGACAACGCCAAGGAAAGGGCTCTGGCTGTGATGCACAAGCTCCTGAGATACTCCAGGAAGACTTGGGGCATAAAACCACTCGTCGTTAAAGAGATCTACCAGTTGATAGTTGAAAAGATTCTGCTTTATGGAGTGCCGTCGTGGTACAACACCACAATGAGGCTGAGTGATAAGTTATTGCAGATCCAGAGACCGTTTCTGTTGCTCTTGACAAAGTGCTACAAAACAGTAGCTACGGACACTCTCGCCGTACTGGCGGGGTGTTTGCCTTTGGACATAAGAGCCAATATGGAAAGGACACTGCAGCTGATCCATAAGGAGAATGGGGCATATGACCTTAATGGTCTCGTGCTCGATGGGGACAGCTGCGAAGTGAGAAACTTCGATATCCCCTAGATCAAGGATATCAGCAGCATTGACTGGTCGGCCAATCTCGAGCCAAGGTGTAGTACCCAGTACTACACAGACGGCTCGAAGATGGAAGGCAAAGACGGGTCAGGTGCTATCAAGTATGATAAGGCTCTATGATCTAATGGAGAGGAACTCAGATCACAGTTCATCTTATCAGGCTGAGTTAAGGGCGATAGAGATAGTGATCGAGGACGCAATAAGGACTCGAACCAAAGAGTTCGATGTCTATACGGACTCCATGAGTGCACTACAGGCGCTCAAAGCAAAGAACTTTAAATGTCGGCTGGTGGAGAACCTGAAAAAGAGTATCAATAACAACGGCTTAAATATTACCTGGCATTGGGTGAAAGCCCATGCCGGTAATAGTAAAAACGAAGAGGTGGATGAGATCGCCAAAAGAGCGACTCAGATTCCCACCATTACCAATGACGATAAGCTGACCAAGAACCAGCTTAAAGGCATACTCATGAAAGATGCCTTAAATTTGTGGCAAGAAAGGTGGGATGAGTCCACCAAAGGCAGGCGGACGCAGGAAATCTTCCAGAATGTCAGCCTGGATAGAGTCCAATGTGACTTCTTGAGGAACCAGGCGATCACTGGGCACGGCAGCTTTGGCCAGTGCCAGGCCAAATTCTTCGGGAAGTCGGACAACTGCAGTTGTGGCGAGGTTCAGACAGTCGAGCACTGTCTATTCGACTGCAGAAACTTTGATGACCTGCGGGCCGACCTGCCAGGGAATGCAAGACAGTGGAGCAAGCATAAACTATTTAACGATTACTACTGATGTAAAGTAGTAAGCAAAATCGTTAAAAGGCTCATGGACGAACACGTCCAGCTGCCATAGACTAACTATTTCGATGTATTTTGTTGTTTGTAACATTTTAATAAAGTATGTGTTTTAGCGAAAAAGTCGTTCTGCAGGCGGTTGGCCGAAGTGGAGTGACTCGGTAAAGTTGCTTATGTAGCTGAGTGTCGGAGCTTGGGATGTGCTCCCTCGCGACGGCCGGTCTTCATAAAATCTGAGTTGGATGCTTTCAAGGTGGGACGACGATAAGCTTAAGCTTACACATATATTTACTCACATATTATTTAGCATCATGCTGATGTCTTCGTATTATTCAAATATAGTATTATTCAATATATAAATCATTTACAATTACAACTCACATTATTCACTATAACTTTGGCAATGCCTACACTTACGGGCAAGAGGCACGTATGTGATAAGCAGGGATGTGAAAGAAATTATATTAGCAAATATGCTCACCCATGGGGCTGCTGTCGCTAACGGTTTCACTCGTCTCCACCACTTGGATCCCACAGTTCGTGTAATATTTGTCGGTCACTATAGTTCGTAGAGAGTGATCAAGAGAGTTCTGTATCTCGTCACTAAAAGAGTTCGGGATTTCAGTGGTCGACGATCACTTGGAGTACACTTCGGATGTTGCACTGCGTTGATCACCTCTATAATGATCTGCGGGTCGGTCAGCACTGGTCGGTGGTCGTCTGCGTGTTCAAACCGCTATAAGAGGGTGCGTACACTTTTATTCAGGTAGCGGCCTAGTAGCATTAGTTGATTCTGCTCTTTTTTATACTGCACTTTGTCGCAGTTTGCGGACCTTCGCTGGACAATCAATTTCACGTCCTCACTGGATTCTCTTCTCGGCCTTGTAGTAGCTTATTCTGTTGTTTTTTGCTTCTTTTTCCTAAGGAGGTCGCGCTGGGCATTCAATTTCGAATTTTTTGGATTCTCATCGGCTCTGTAGTAGCTTAGGATATTTGTCGTTCGTTTTGTAGTAAGGGGCTCTCTTGTCAGTCCTGTGGCAGCTTAGTTTCTTGTCATATTTTAATAAGGGCTCCCCACGAAATGCTCCAACACTCGTATATATATTTCCCTTTCTTTTATTTATTTTCTGTGGCCTCCTTGCCTTTTCATTCACTCGCACAACCCCTTTATTGGGATGAGGGACGGGTCACCTTGTTCTTAGGTCATCTTCCCGGCCCCCTCATAGCATTGGCTGCCTCTTACATGTTCCGGTGCATTTTAATGACTCCGACGCCTGTCCGTGTCTGGGATATTTTCTCATCGGACAGTTCCCCGCTCCTCGACATTTGACATCAGACTTATAGCTGCTGACTTCTTAATTTAAGATGTTTTATGACACCGTATTGTTGCACTGTACAACGCCTCTCTCTGGCGCCCCGAAGCGTCGGAACCGTAAATTTGTGCCTGACAGTTTCGGCTGTGTGGTCCCTACCAATTTAGATAGCCGTCTACAGATAGCGCATATTCACATCCCGTTTAGTACACAGCAAAACATTACAAATTTAAGTTATTTATTAATTACTTACACACACACACACACACACACACACACATATATATATATATATATATATATACATATATATACAGTACAAATCTTTTATAAGAACATCCAGGGGACTTTAAAAACTGGTTCTTATAATCGATAGTTTTTATATCCAATAGATAACTTAAAACTGCTGGAAATACGAAATTCATTGTCACATAATTTGTATTTACACCTGAAACATGACGTTCAAAAATGATTAAAATGTTCAGATTCAATTAGGGAAAAACACACTGCTTATTTTCATATAAGTATGTTTACTTAAACTTTTTCAAATACATAGTTCTAAAAATATTAAAAAAAATGAATAAAATTATATAGTTATTATGCATGTACATACACAATGCAATATTTTGTTTTTACATGTTTATTGATTTACTGAAAAATAGTTGGTAATATTTGTTGTTTAGTTTTTTTTCTTTTTTGTAAATAAAAAGAATTTTCGGTTATCGCGACAAGTTCTTTGACAGCTTTTTTTTATCGTATTCTTCACAAAATCGTCATTGCAAGCTAATAATTTATTAACAGTATTGATTGCTGAAAACATTTCTTTTAAACTCGAGCAAGAAAACTCGTTCAAATGATCTGCTGAACTGGCACTGTCATGAATATCATCATCTCTGCCAAAAATCTCTGCATTTACGCCTGCAACAATATCTTCATCCGTTACATTCCCATGAGTTGCAAGAGCCAAATCTATGTCTTCATATTCCTGAAGTGAATCTTGTTGGGAAATCTCGAGCCCAGTCTTGGAGCGTTTCATCTCTAGCGTCTTGAATTTGAAAAATGGAACGATTTTCACCCCTAAGAAAACCAGCATTCCAGAAACAAATTGAAATCTTTAATCTTTACATTATTCCACGCCTTTTCTAGCATGATGGTAGCGTTCAGTATTGAAATCTTCGGTTCGTTCTTATTTTCAATATCGTCGATGATCTGTAGAATCAAGTTCTTCCTGAAATGAACTTTTAAGGACTTAATGACACCTTGGTCCATAGTTTGTAATACGGAGGTTGTGTTGGGAGGAAGAAAAGTTAATTTAATAGCATGAAGACTTTGACCTGGAGGGCGAGCTGGACAATTGTCCACAATAAGAAGAATTCTCTTTTAATGTTTAAAGTTCTTGGTCTCACTTCCGTAACCAGTTTTCAGATATTTCTCCTGTCTTCCAAGCTTTAGAATTCGAATGATAATCAAATGGCACTGATTTTATATTTTTAAATGCCCTCGTTCTTTTTGTATTCCGCGATCACCAACAGCTTCAATTTTTCAGTTCCAGTTAAATTTGCCGCAACCATAACTGTTATCCTTTCTTTTGAAAGCTTACCACCACTGCAGTTTTCGTGTTTGAAAGGCAACGTCCTATTCGGGGTCATCCTATAAAATAGGCCAGTTTCATCAGCGTTAAAGATTTCATGGACTTCATAGCCTTCTCTTAACGTAGTCCAAACAGTTTTAAGACAGTTATCAGAAACTCCTTGTGGCACGGCCTTCGATTCTCCACTGATTCTACCGAACACAATGGAATGCATCTCCTGAAATCTCTGAATACACGAAGTTGAACAAACGAAATCATTTTTTTACAGAGTTTCGCAAATTCATTTGCTTTCGCTTGCGAAATCAGTCCGCTTTGGGAATGTTGGCACTTCTTTGAATATTAAACCATTGCAAAAGGGCTTCTTCTATGTCAGCATGTGGACTTTTTCGAAGTTTCTTAATTTTAGTCCGATCTTTTTGAAATTCTTCTTTTAATTTTTCTCAATTTTTAATAATATTTGAAATCGTGGTATGACTCATCTTTAATTTGTTGGCTAATGCTCCATTTTTTTCACCGTTTTCTAATCTGGAAATTATACGAATTTTTTCCTGAACCGTAAAAGTTTTACATTTTGCACTCATCATTGACTATGTTGAGGTACAGACTACAGACGTACAGACTGTGATGACTTGTCGGCTGTAGAAAGAGTTGTAAATACCTTGCACTCTTTCTTCTCGCCACCATTCTGGAATTTCTGCTGCCGTCTGGGTTGGTTCCGGACCTCATAAATTTTTCTTGTTGGACACCACTGGTGGGTGGAGGTTTTGGAGGACTGGCTTGGCGGGGTCAGCACTTCCGATCATTATGTCCCAGTCACTAGGGGTATGGGTGGTGACCCACTTTTCTTGGCAAGTTTTGTTTTCTTGACGGTTTTCTGGAAGCACACTTTTTCTGACAACCCCTACTTTGTGAGGGCTGACCACAGCCGAATTAGTTCGTGAGAGTTGGGGTTTTTTTTAGATAAAAATGGGATAAAATGGTTGAAGAACAACCTTCTGCTACTTCCCGTCCGTTCAGAATTAACATGTTCTTATAAGCGATTTATTTTCCCAGAAACCAATTAATTTTAAGTCACTAAAAGCGATATATTCTTATAAACGATGTTATTATAACCGGATTTTGTATCCATTATTACACATGAGAATTGGCCGGGGATTAAGAATTCCGTTCTTTTAAGTGATATGTTTTTATAACCGGTGTTCTTATAAACAATTTTTACTGTATATATATATATATATATATATATATATATATATATATATATATATATATATATGTGTGTGTGTGTGTGTGTGTGTGTGTATGTATATATATATATATATATATATATATATATCAGATAAAAACACTGTAAAAAGGTGAAGAAATAAACAGGGGTAATGATCAAATACAATTGACTGATGTTGCAAATTTTAATATTTTTAAAGAAATGTATGAAATCTACAAAGGTGCTTGAATAACAAAGGACTGATAATTAAAATACTAAATCTTGAGAATTAATCCACAGTCGATATATAAACCCCTTGTAATAATATTGAGGAATTTGCTACAACATAAAAAAAACTGCAAAATGTCTAATCTGAAATGCAATAATTTTAAAATGGAAAGGCGACACTAAGAAATATACAATCTTAAGAAGTGCCTAAAAGGAAATAACTCTGGTTTTGGATATAATGAGAGTTCCAGTGATCCTCAAATGTACGCTTCTTAAGTTTTATCCAGTTAGCAGCGCTGTAACTCAAGAGATAGGTTTAAAAGTAGATCAGAAATACCTTCAAAACTTTCCAACTTTTTACTTCTAATATAATCATTTATATAAAACTTAACATCTGGCATTTTTCAAGTTTTCTATTTTTTTTCTTTTGTAAAAAATTATTATATGAAAATACGCGTTTAATCTTTCACGCAGGCATGAAAACAGTAAAATTTGCTTTTTGAAGACACCTGAAAGATATTCAGATGTAATGCACAGTATGTTTAAATACTAAAAGGAAAATTAATTATTCCTTAAAATTAAAGATTTATATGAAATTTCACCCCCCCCCCCTTTTAGACCGTATCCACTCAGTTGTGCCTACTCCAAATAGTCGAGATCTCTTTTGGATCATTGGACGTAATCCTGAATATCATTAGCAATAAAATGTTTCACCCCATTATTGTTTAAAAATATTGTATTATCCCTATTCATTTTCATTGTGTTTCCATTGCTACTGTGATATGTCCTCTTCTGAACGTTTGAAATTTTTTTGGCATACACATGCTAGGTTACTATGCAATTTCCAAAAGTAAACCTTAAAGCAAGAAAAAGTCTTGGCTCGTGATCACGTGTAAATCACTTGCTTAAAAGAACTATTTTTCAAGAAAATGTTGTTTCAAATTCAAATTCGAAACTTTAATTGTTTATGTTTATGGTTCATGTTTATGGAGTGGGAGTCTTACATAAGAGATGTAGGCCTTACAAGTTTGTTCTTCTGTTAACATTCTAGATCGATCTTTCCACGTTTTTACAATTTTACTTCTTCACAGTTGCGCAACTTCAATTGAATTTTGCGTGTATTATAACGAAATTGGCTTTTGAATAAATTATATGTTTTTTATCGTGATATCCAATTAATTTGGACTGATTTGGGGAGCTAATTGCTGAACAACCGGAATAACATAAAAATATTTTACCGGACTCTTGGAACTTCCTTTTATAACAATAAAACATTTATTGTTTAATTAAAGAGGGGAATTAAAGCAGAGGCCTGTGCAATAAATTGGTACTTGTTTCTTTTAAAACTAAACATTGATGAAGGAAACAAAATTCTAATTAGAAATTTTCCTTCCGGGACAGACCTAGTGGTGAAAACACTGGCTTCGAAATCCAGAGTCGGGAGGTCTCGACCCTTGAGACGTTGAAAGAATGATTTGCTTGCAAATAGACATTTGATATGAAAGACCTTTGTTTAATATGTATGAAGCTGTGTGTAAACTATATTGTAGTGTGGAAGATTACTATAATGCAGTTTGGGAGAATTTGCCAGCACCATATTACTGCTGGAAATTAGCATTAGAACGGGGCATTTGAAATCACTTCGGTCCACTGTAGACAAAATAACACTCAGGATTACAGCCCGGGTGAAAAGTCTACCCTCAGCATCAAAATACCTGCTAGGAGATGAATAAATGGTAATGAATGACAATCGTCACCATTTGTAAAAGTAAATATATATTCAACTCACCCTATCTGTTATGACAAAAACGATATTTTGGGCCGGATCTTTGGGCAAATCTTAGCACAAGTGCTTGTATAATAACTAGTTGATGAGATTTCCTTATGCTGATCGGATTATAAAGTTAGGCATTAGGTTTGAATCTTGCACATAGAACACGGTCGTTACATTGAAACCGATAATAGGTAGAGTTAATCCGGCCAAATTATATACTTTGACGATATTATGTTGTCAAAACTGTTATGTTTTGATAATGCAGTCATCCAGTCCTTGTTATACCATACTAGTCGAGTATGGTATAACAAGGACTGGAAACATTGGTCTAAAAATACCTGTAAATCTTACTTTGTATAACATTCGAATTAATTTATTTAACAAATAATTCCTGAATAGGATCTCAAGTGGTTCTATTATTCAGATATTCCTTCATTTTCCCTTCCTGGCAAAACTTAATTACGCTGCTTAATTGTTCTTTTACGACGTGCATTTGTAAATGTTTGTAGTCTTTCAGAATCGTCTTTTCCATCGAATAGTAAAATATAACCATCATGCTTTCAACCAATCAACTAATTTTACGAGGTGCTATTTTGGTTTTGTCGTTTCTTACGATTATTGATCTTAGTGCCTAGTCCCTGCTATCATGCTATTTAGAATTTCTTAATATGAAAAAAAATATGATGTATTATATTATCAACACATACAAGAAACTTGTGGAAACCCTAACAGCCAGCAGAAGGCATCTAATATCTTAAAGTCTTCTTAAGCCTTCTTTTGACTGTACAGTATCATCGTCACGACTTTCCAATCCCGCTTCAACATACTCGGATCGTTTATCCCCTTTTAGTAAATCTGAATGGATCAACTTAAGGGTGGGATACTTTTTTTTTCGCTATCATTAAAGTTGGTTGGATAAAGCGAGTATTGCCGTAAAGGAGGTTGTTATTAACGAAGTTTTATCATAGGTGTAGCGTCGAGGGGGTACGTGCCCCACCAACTTAGCTTGAAATAAATTAAAAAGTTAATAGAAGTTCAGTTAAAATCGGAAAATTGTAGAAAACTTTTAAGAAAGCTGGTTTTTCCCCGCTTTTACAAACTGTGAAACTGAAGATTCTGATTAAGTCTTTAGCCTTAACATAGTTTTTAATAATGATATGATCCATAAAAAAATTCGATGCTATATTTTTTTCTCATTTTATTTATATTATATTTATTTTCTCATTGTAAAACTTTAGAATACTACGCAAACATCAATTCTATAGTTATTCAATTTCAAAAAAATCATATTTCATATTTTAAGGCCCGACCGGAAGTCAATGCTCTGAGGATTGCTCTAACTGAATTCAATTCGTGTCCCCCCCTCCAAAGAAAAAGAGAAAAAAGTTAGAAGCACGCTATGCCTATGGATTTTACAATATTAAATCTCAAGGAAATGTATTCCTAATAAATTAAAATTAAATATTTTGAGGATGCATACTGCATATATTAAAACTTGTTTGAATTCATAACATTTAGTATTGTAAAACCAAATTTAGAAATCCTTATCATAAGAAATGCAAAATATTTCAGTGTTAAACGTTTCACTTTAATATTTTTCTTCTATCTGTGGGAGTGAAATACGGGTTGTGACGGGGTTCTTATAACTGAGGTTTTACCAAACTAAACTTGCAGAAAATGTATTTCTAATTAAAGAAAGGTTTGAGGGTGCATAATGCCATATTAAAACTTTCCTATAGTCGTAAAATTTGGTATTGAGAAAACCGAAATTAAAAATCACCCACATTCACCAAATGCAGAATATAACAACTTTAAACTTTCCAATTTTCCTTTTGTTCCTCTGGGTGAAACACAGATTTGAAATCTGTTAGCGTTATGGCGAGTAAGTAACCTGCATAAATTAGCTATGCAAATTACTTTGGTGAAATTCAGTGGTAAAGTATATTTAAACGGAAATAATAAAGAATAGTTAATTTTTTTACATTTTCCCGTAAAGAATAGTTTGTGTAGAGTGCTGTAAGAATTTAAACAATAGAGTGTTATTCAGAAAGGTAATGGATATTTTTCTTATATAAAGATTAAAATTAAAATTCTTATTTAGAGAGAAATTTTTTCACAATCAGGTAAAATTATGAAAATGTATTATTTGCAGTTCTGAAATAGTACTTTCAGTTATATGTATGAATTCAATTTATGGGAATTCCCTTTTTCAACTATCACATTCAGTAGGAAGAAAATGTATAACCTTTGTATAAGTTTTATTTTATGGGAATTAAAACTTAGGTGTCTTGCAAATCTTTCATGATAGCGTAAAGAGCAGATATGTATTTTTATGTATGAATTAAATATATTATATGTATGAATTCCATTTATGTGAATTCACTTTTACAACTACCACATCCAGTAGGATAAAAAGTAAAACCTTTATATAAATTTTATTTTCATATTTTATTTTCATTGTGTTTATATGTAAGAATTCAATTTATGTCAATTCCCTTTTTCAATTTTCCCATCCAGTAGGAGTAAAAAGTAAAACCTTTATATAAGTTTTATTTTCATGTGCATTAAAACTTTGGGTCTTCTTGAAAATTCTTCATGACAATATAAATAGCAGGTATATTTTTGAATTTCTTTTCGCTTTATAAGATTGGATATCAAAGTTCATTTCTACTTAACGATATTACTTTTTATGTTTGATTCTAAAATTTATGTTTTATACCTTGATATCTAATTCAAATGATGTTTCATTATAGAAAGAATTTGAGTTTTTCAACCTTATTTTTTTTATTAGTTTAAGAATTTAAGTTAATTTCTAATTAATGATTGCTCTTTATAATGAAGTTTTTAAAGCGAATGAATGCATTCGTTTGATAAAAAATTGGATAAGATAGATCTTTTTTGACTACGTCCTGCTTGAGTGGGATTATTGACCTTGTGTTGTATTGCAGAATAAATGTTAGGTGGTTTTATGCATTCTACAATCACACATAATTTAGGTTTTTTCAGAAGAGATGGCATTGTGTTGAAATTCGAATGAACCAAGATCACTCTATATATTTATAAACTTCATCATAAAGTAGATTCTATAAAAATAATTTAACTTAATAAAAAAAATAATTCTGTTAATGTTGGACAACTAATTACATTATAATGATACGTGAAAACTTTTCTTATGGTTGAAAATTATTTCAAAACTAACGATACAAAATAACGAGTTTACAAGTAGAAACACCAGAAGTATTCGAAAATTACAGCGACCACGGCTTTCGCGTATACGCCTTGTCAAACTACTGACCGGTCACTACGTAGCAAAACCTGTATACACAGTCGAGGGTTGATTTCCGAAGTTTGGAGCAGCTTATTTTTTATAGGCCTGGGCGCCGGACGGACAGTACAGATCTGCCGACAAAATTGGGCGACCCGGGGCCCCTAGAAACACCAGAAATTAAATGAAATGTAAAACAGAGATTTCTTAAAAATTCTTTGAAAAGGAGATAAATAATTTTCAAATAAGTAATATAACGGAAACAAAAAGTTACAGTCACGAAGGTTTTCAGTTGCCATACATTGTAAAGATTTACATATTTCACATCACATATACATTCCTAAACTCCTGCCAAAAACAATAAAAAATGCTTTATTTAAAAAATTGTGCTGTGATTAGGAACTTTTTTTATTTTCAAGATAAAATACTTCGTTAGTAACACTCTTGAAATCCCCCAAATTAAACTTCGACTTTGGAGTATAGGTATTATTAATTGGCACGTAAATGGCATCAAAATACAAATTATGAAGATAATGTAACTTAAACTTTGTTTAACAGAAGTTCGTTATATATTATAGAGAATCTATGCTCACTTCTACCCAGACTTGGGTGTATATAATTTGAAGTGGCACTCTATTTGAATTATATACAAACACAATTTATACATGAAACAATGTTTATTGGATTCATTGCACATATAATTGGCTTTTACAGCAATAAGCATGCGTACTACTTGTACGGAATGTAAATACAGCTTTTAAGGACAATATATTTTTATACTCACGAACAGTAAGTCAAACCAGCAGTACTGCCACGTAAACTTCTGGCCCGTAACGCACTAGCGCAGGATAACACCTTTTCAACCTTAACAACAACTCCCCTTTTTCATTAATGGCGCTGCGTGGTATTTATACTAAGCGCGTATGCCGAAATTAGCATATCTAAAGCAGCTTCTTTAATTCACTCAAAAGTTCGATTCTTGTGAATCGAATCTTGTGTATACCTTACACTGGCCTCCCTCGAAAAAAAAAATTAGGTAACTGAGGTCTGAACGGCTTCAGTTAACTAATTGAAAACGCGTGCTGGTCTGACTTTTTACATAATGGGTGGCAAAGCCAAAAAACCTTCCACACGTTGTGTGGAGGAAAAACGCCACTACCATTTTACAAAACTAACCCCGAAGGGTCCAGGTGACACCATTACACAGTGGATTTGCAGAGTTGCGGATACTGGGCTGGCCAACTGAGCCCTAAAATATCTATTTTAATTAAAAGTGACAACACAATTGCACAGCATGACATTTCTTGACTGTATCTGCTCTCCCCCAATTTATAATGTACATGTGTTATGATTTGCGAAGTTAGTATGGTAGTTGTTTGTTATCTGTAGTTAGTATGTATTTTTTTTCACTACATGTCCCCTTCAAAAATTTATAAAACAATAGTATACCGTTTTTTTTCAGTGGCTCACTCCTTCCCCTCAAAATGTTTACACAGTATATACAATGGGGAACTTCAAACCAATTTGGTTCGATTTTATGAAAGGGTGGGAGTTAGAATAAGAGAATTGATACAAGACTTGTTCCTCATGAATGCAGCAACTTCACTGCACCAGTTTGTCCAATCCGCTGAACCTCTCTTGATGGTCGCAGTCCTAGTAAAGGGGTTCGTTGACCGTGTGGGCATCCTTCGTGCAGCAGGGCGTTGGTCCTGAGGCGCTGGTCCGGCTTGACGATGGACAGGAGGTCTCTTGGGAGGAGGCCAACCTTGCTGGGCGGCTGATATCTTGCGTTCCCTGTACTTATGCAAAGGAGCTTTAAAATTGTCATTCTTCCTTTTTATAACCTTGTGTACCTTATGTGTGCCACGTTCATCCTTAGATGGAGGTTTTGTAGTACACACTTTACTTTTCTCCGTACCTTTTAGAGTATAGACATTAGATTTTAATGCAGATTCTATTTTTTCAACAACCTGACTCTGCTTTTCGTATTTGTGCTTATACGACTTCTTGTTTACCTCCTTAATTACTTCAGTATTAGCAATTTTAATGCTGGAACCTGAAGGCGCTTTTTCACGTTTTTTATCCCCCTTAAATTTAGTTTTATCCTCTTTTGACGAAAAAGTCTCTTTGAAACTTGCGATATCAGAATCGTTATCATTTAAATTCTTTAACACTGTTTCAGTTTTAGGAAGATTAAGCTTTTCGTACTCGTGCGTTTTATTGCAAACTTTCTCTATAACTTCCGAAGCATGAGCTAAACTACCTACAGTATAACTCTGTGTCAACTTTTCATCCTGATTCTCAGTCTGGTTTTCATGTACTTTATTTAAAACCATATTATCAACCTGGCCTACACAATCCCCATTCGGCTGGAAACTTGAAATAATATCATCACCTAGCAAGTTCCTACTATCGTTTAAAGAATTTTTATTGTCGTCAACTAATAAGTATTCACTAACTTCCGTAACGCATACTTCGTCATCTACTAAATTTCCTTCATTAACAGATGTGTGAATATCATCTAAAATATCAGGTATAGCATCAATAATATCAGGTATAGCATTAATAATATCAGGTATAGCATTAATAGAAGTGTCCGATGATTTATTTTCTAAACCACTAGCATTAGTATCGGCACTATTTTCAGAAATTTGTACTGGAATTACCTCATCATTCCAGCTAGACTCACTTTCTTTATAAGCCACAAAAATACCCTGACTTTCACTATTCTCAAAATAATGATTACTGCTCGGACAAAATAATACATTTGACCAAACAGTTTTAACAGGTTGAACCATATCATGTGAATCAACTTGCCAGTGCAAGTAAGGTGCTTCCCTATTATTTTCTTTAAGTGCACTAATTTCATTATAACGCCGTGCGCTTCTATTATTTTGCCTGCGGTACTGCTTACGCTGCTGGTTTGAAACTCGCGAAAAATTTTGGCGCGGCTGTATAAAACTTCTCGTACCTGAATGACGGTGAGGGGTAGCGAAGAAATGTCTATTGTCATATTTAGCTAAAGCTTGAAGGAGGGTAACCTTGCTTGTAATTGTTTGATTATCTAAAAAATCTTGAACACTTGGCTTCAAACGTTGGATAACTATTTTTAAGATTATCGCTTCCGTCATTCCCTCTAAATATTCCTCACACTTGGAAATCTTTTCCATAGCAAAATCTAATGCAGACTGACCTTCACGTTGCCTTAGCGAATAAATTTCCGCTTCAATTTCACTTTGATTAAAGGTCTTTGGAAAAACACTAAGAAACTGTTGCTTGAATGACAAATAGTCAAAAATCAGATTACTGCTTTTCATACACGTGTACCACTGATATGCACTACCTCTTAAAGCGGCTAGAGCAATTTTAAGTTTATCCCCCTCTGGGGTGCATTGTTGCTGAAAGTAATGCTCAATTTTCTTTAGGAATTGGCTTGAGGGGCCGCCATTGAAGGTGGCTTCGAATGGCGCAATTTGCTGAACCATAATTACCCGAGGAAAATTTCCAGCAGGATTTTGTTCTACAACACTCATTTTTTAAATAGTATATAAGTACTTGCAACAATTTTATCAATATACGTACACAGTACACAGTTTTTAATTTCAATTATGTTCTACGTTACAAATTTAACGCTAACTACCAGGGTATATATATTTTTCGGGCGCCAGTATAGAGAATCTATGCTCACTTCTACCCAGACTTGGGTGTATATAATTTGAAGTGGCACTCTATTTGAATTATATACAAACACAATTTATACATGAAACAATGTTTATTGGATTCATTGCACATATAATTGGCTTTTACAGCAATAAGCATGCGTACTACTTGTACGGAATGTAAATACAGCTTTTAAGGACAATATATTTTTATACTCACGAACAGTAAGTCAAACCAGCAGTACTGCCACGTAAACTTCTGGCCCGTAACGCACTAGCGCAGGATAACACCTTTTCAACCTTAACAACAACTCCCCTTTTTCATTAATGGCGCTGCGTGGTATTTATACTAAGCGCGTATGCCGAAATTAGCATATCTAAAGCAGCTTCTTTAATTCACTCAAAAGTTCGATTCTTGTGAATCGAATCTTGTGTATACCTTACAATATTATATTGAAATTAATCAATTGAATCCAATATCTGCTATCAGATAAATTTGAAAAGAAAATATTTGCGTATTTTAGGTAAGTGGAACATAATTAATAATCTACAAGAGGGGCTTGAGGTTTTATTACTTATAGCCTCTGTTCAAAGAAAAACTGAATTGATAGATATCGTGGAAAAAATGGTATAACCCCATCGTAGAGTAGACCATTTCATCCATCACACCCTTCGGATCATGCTGGAAGGGCAGTTCTAATATCAAAAATAGTTATACATTAATTGAATTTTTTTTGTGGAGATTTTTAACTTTTAAACATAGTTTTACTTTATGTTAGATATGAAATTAGGATTGAAGTTTCAGAATAAAGTTTTTTTTATAAATTTCTCATTCATATCACTTATAGTGAAAAAATATTACAAAATGTATCAAAAATATCACGAAACGTATATTTCACTTTGAAATTCAATGCTATATTCAATCAGATTAGGGCACTAGGTGGAACATCAGGGGTAAGGAATCTGTCGCCTACTGACTTTATTAGAGAAGAATTGATATATTTTTCTTTTCTGTCGTTTAAAATGAACTATTGTTTGAGCAAGATATAAACGTACTATCTTTCACTTCCCGAGTGACATTCACCACTGAGTTATAGTACAATATCGTGGAACAACCCTGCAGTATTCTCTACCTTAATAGAGTCCCAGGGGCCCTATATCTCAGGGGAAACGGACTCAGTTTGCGTTGGGTGTCACAAATTTCTCAAATCATTCCTAAGCACAATTTTTTCTCTTTACATAAACGATTTGTGGACAGAATAAAACACCGAATTAAGTTTCTTAACTGAAGCACCAATCTTAGAAGAATTAACGAGGATTTTTACAAAGGTCAACTTGAAGGTAATGAAATGTGATAACCCTCGAGCATTTGCAAGGATGAATACTAAATATTCAGCGGTAGCTAGTAAGATTAACTGCGAAATAAGTAACTACTAGGCTGTTAAAAATATTTAAATACCTGATACCGAAGCAAGAAAACATAGCTTCTTAAGATCCCCAATAAAAATAGTTTGGTGGCAACTAGTTTCGAACAATTTAATAGCTTCCTCATCAGCCCGAGGACAGTTAGGGATGATTGCCACTATGCACAATTCATAAATGCCACAAATACAGTACCTTTCGAATGCGTTTCTGATTTTTTGGTTTGGAGCGCTACGGTCAACTTTTTGCTACACGAGGGCTAATTAGACCGGAACTACAGTTTGAAGCCTATTCCGAACGGCTACAAACATCCATGCCAACAGTGGGACTCGAACTCACAGGATCTGAACCGAACGCCAGCGCCCTAGCCATTCGGCTATCAAAAAAAAGGCAAAAAAAAGGCTGACAAAAAACTGGCATAAAGACAACCATACCCACGATTGTCTTTATGGACAAATGCATTTTTGAATTGTTCATAAAGACAACCATACCCATTATTCTCTTTATGGACATATGCATTTTGAATTGCCCATAATGACAATCATACCCATGATTGTCTTTATGGGCAAATGCATTTATGAATTGTCCATAATGACAATCATACCCATGATTGTCATGAGGGACCTTTTTTGCATTTGAAAAAAAGGAAACTTAAAAAATTTCATTTAAACTGAGAGACGCATCGAAAAAAAAGTGTCTCGCAGTCACCATACTCAATATAATAACATACAAATCAATAATAACATACCCAATGCCAATGATATGTAAAGAACACTTTCTTTCAATCCCATAATATTTTTTAAAAAAAATGACCACATCTTTCGACTTAGTTCATTGTTCATCATTAGGTTGAAAAGCATTGGTGGGATAATCCAAACGAACAATGCACAAAAGTTGGGGTCATCGAAACTCTTTGATAAAAATAGGGACAACAACAGAATATTTTAGAAAAATCCACGTGGGAGGCGGCGGGCACCTGAAAGTGAAAAGGGGAAAGAGGGGATGTTTTATGACCACCAGACCCCACACGAGACACACCCATTAACACAGCTAACAAAGTAGGGAAATTGAGAAAAGGCGGGCAAATAGAGCCGGAAACACGAAATAGTGCAAAGGATTACGAATAAAGTGAAAAAGTCCAATTACATGTTAATGTATCTCATTGCAGTAAATAAAGATAACATAGACATTTTAACTGTAAGTCAAACCTGACACCGAAATAACAATGTCTTTTTTTAAAGCTATGGTCTTATGCATATTTTCAGAGTTTGTGTATTAATATGAAAGTTTTGGAGGAACAACAGCCGAAAAATGAATTAAGATGTCTGCCTACGTTCGGAGCCAATTTTTCTAAAAAATAATTTTTAAAGAATTTATTAGTCTTTTATGGTAAAATAGCACTTAAAAATTAAAAAAGGAACAAAAACTTACCTGTAAATACCATATTTTTTATAAATTGGTCAATTTTAAGTAATTTTTAATGAAATTTAGCTAAACGCCTATCACTCTGCACAAAATTCTAATGCTACAATTTTAATTTCCCTCTCACTCATGATACATATGAGAGTTATCTTCAAAATGACCCACAATCTAAGTGAAATTTTAAAATTCAAAAATAATACAGACAATTTTATGTTCCAATATGAAAATTTTCCCTGATTCATCATTCCCTTCCTTATAAAAACAGTCCCAAATAAAAACTATTTATTATACATCAATTACTGTGAGTCATTTCATTAACAAAAGCATCTCAAACATTTCCTGAAAATTTTATCAAATTATATAGATTATTATGTCAAATATCAAGATAATGGTATAGATTTGTATTAAAAAACTTAATTCTGAGAAAAACGCATTTAAAGTTGTTTAAACCTTCAATTTTGTAGCAGACGATGTTTTTTTTTAAATAGCTATAATTCTGCATCTAATTGATGTAGAATGAAAATAAAAGCGGTTTTGAAAAGAGAAATGATTGAATTACATTATTCTTGCAAAAAATGAAATTGACCAAAATAGTCAAAAAAATTATATTTTCAACGTAGGTAGTCACCTTAACAAGTACTGTTCAAATTACCCAGATCTAAATGAAAAGGCATAATCAGAGTAATTTCCCAAATCGTGTTTTTCATAGCATATTCTCTTTATTCCAAGTACAATGGGGAAAATCATTTCCTCATGTTTAATTACTAAACTTAGATGTCTCTACTTCTCAAGGTTTAAGTAATTTGTACACTTTTGTACACTGCGATAAAAAATATGAACTCAAAGTAAAAGCACCAAAAGAAATATTCATGGTTAGACTTTAAAAAAAAAAAAAGGCAAAAAATATAACACGTACTAAACACTCTTAGCTCATGTTGGTAAAGAGAAAACAAAATTTACAAATGGGGATCATAACTCTTCATTCAAAAAGACCGCGAAGTTCTCTTAAACTTAATTTATAGCTTTATACGAACATCCTTTACGAAGTAAACAGAAATCATTTAGGACTACTGCCAAAAATAGTGCATGATATTAACTGCGAGACACTTTTTTTTCGATGCGTCTCTCTGTTTAAATGAATTTTTTTAAGTTTCATTTTTTTATTGTGGAAAGATTTAAAAGAGTTTTTTAATGAGCTTTTTAAAAGTAATGAGGCCTTTGCTTAATTAAGACATCTCCGTCAGCGAAATATTTTTTTTCTGGTCCACTTTTTGCCCTTTAAAACTTTTTGTTGATTACTTAGCTACGTGTGTAAATAATGAAAAAGAAATGAGTAACACATTATTGAATAAATTAATGTTTAGCATTTTTATTTGCCATACGAAGTGAAAAACACTTTGAATTTGATAAAAAATAGTGGATGATGGCAAAAATGATTAACTTTTTTGTTTTGTTTTGCATATATACATATTTACAGTTATACATTATTTAAAAAAATTAGTATAAAAAGTTAGATTTTGTTATTTATACATTTTTTTATTTCTTCTTGTCAATTAAATATGTTTTCAAAAATATATAATTTATTTTTATTTCCAATGCAGCAGGTCTTTGAAAAATTATCCTTAGCCAAAATGCACATCAAAAGGCACAAAAGACAAAAATCAATAGTTATACAAGCAAAAAGACAGAAGGTACAAATAAATCCATAAAACAGCGATGTTTTGAAAAGTTAAAAAGTTAAAATTAAATCTAGACACTGCAGATAGTCTCTTTCCTCCCAGTAACGGGAGTAAAAAGTCCTGCCAGACAGGGTGGAGTATGCAGGGAGGTGATGAGCATTCATCAGATGCTCATCACCTCCCTGCCACAGAGGGGACACAAGGGACTGTCCAGAATTCCAAATCGGTAGAGGCGAGCTGCAAGGCAATCATGCCCCGTCGCCAATCAGAGAGTAGCACCCTCTCTCTCCTTACGCGGCGTGCGTTCAGGAAGTTAAAGAACACTTTCTCGCCAAACCTTAAGCCTGACTCTTTTTTGAAATCCGATCTTCTGGACTTAATTAATTAATTCTGGATATAATAATCTGCCGATTTATGACAAGTTACACCATGGGAGGACAGTGGGGCAAAAATGGCTGTCTCTGCCAACTCACTTGATCACTAAAATTTGTTAACGCGTAACGCGGGATAACACAATGAGACGAATCCATTGAAGCACAATTTCCGTATGATCCAACAATTCACTCAAAATGGATCAACAATTCCCAACAGCTCTTAAAGTTTGGGCTATAATAAAATCTGAAATAGCCTGAGGGGCAGCTTACGTATCTGAAAAAATCAGTGCATGCATGTAATTAGTACGATATGTCTTCAAACGTTGTAGAGAGATTTTCATCGCCTCTACCTAACATCAAACTTTATAATTATTGTATTCAAGACAATCTAATGGTAAAATATTTTGCTGGAGACGGCAGCACCAACTCTTCCATTTAAATCACTTATTGAGTCGTCGATATCGATAGGTAGCCAGGTCTCAATTGGGTATCGAAATTAGATAATTTCTTTTTTCAAAAATACAAATCTTAGGTAAGAGTTATCAATCACGTAGTAGATACAAATCGGAGTTTGAAAATATAGTCTTATTAAAATACAATTTTTTTCCCTCTCGGCATGTAATCTGCCTTGTCGATATTAATGTATCCGTTCACACTATGATTTTTGTGTGTTTAATTTATTATGGGAGCACCATATACGTAATACATCTCTACTCCCTATGAGGGGACACCAAAGGAATGTGCTTGGCTGATTTTGAACCCGAAGCCTAAAGAACGTGACTATAACCACTACATGATGTAGGCGGAAATACCAAACATTCCTTTTCGTCCATGTTTGGTTTCATTTCTTCAGAGACAGAATTTGAAGCTGGTCTCCGAACAGCCTCCAATGTGGCAAGTTGTTTAGAACAAAGCCGGGTTTCGTTATCGCTTGTAGTCAGTCTGCTAGCAGCGATTGAAGGAAAAGTTGTGCAGTCGTCCTGCCGGAATCATGGCTAATTTAAAAGTGGAGCAGAGCATCAGTCTGAAATTTCTTGTGGAATTTAAGAAAACGCCTGAAGAGTCTTAAGCTGTTGCAATCTGGTTTAGATGATAATATGACGTCACTTTCGGGAGTCTTTGAATCGCAGAAACCATTAGCCGAAGGACGAGAGAAAGTTAAGACGACACCCCGAATGAAGATGATAAGAATGAGCAAGTCGAAGATGAAAGGCAATAGTGATTGTTTTATACATTATCAATGGTGTGATCGTGGTTGAATGGGCATACTAGGGACAGATAGTTAATCAGCAGTATTAGCTTCAAGTTCTGGCAAAACTGAAGGAACGAATGAGGAACAAGAGGCTCGAGTTGTGCTAGAACAACGCATGGATTCTCCCACTCCCCGTGGGCTTGTCAGTTAAGTATTTTCTGGTCTATAAAAATGTTCCACTCCTAGATTCAGCATATTATTCGTTGGATTTCGCTCCATTGGGGCTTGTTTTTTCCTAAGGTAAACTTTTCATGAAGGGGAATAAATATCCTTTCCAAACTGTAGAGGAGGTCGCAAATAAAATGACAATGCTACTGAAGGGCCCGCACATCATGACCTGTAGCACAAACCTGTTTCCAACGATTAAAAATTTGTGGCCAAAAATGTATAGATAGGAAAGAAGAGTACGATGAGGGGATGCCAATTAAGTTGTAATACTGTAATGATAAATACATTTTGGCCACCAGTGTCATTATTTAATAGCCACACCTTATGCTTATAAATTTAAGATAAAAATTGTTTATGTTCATAATTATTGTAGGAAACAAATTCTAGTTAGGACACCGTAAGTTTTTTTAATAGGGTTACAAATAAACCTAATGATTAAGTTCCTAAATTTATCAATTTTCTTAGTCAAAAATATTTTAGAGGGATTTTTTAAACTATTTAACTTTGTTTAAGCTTATTAAAATTTTCTTACAATATTAAGAAATTTTGCAAACAGACTAAATAATTTTTTAAGGAATATAAATCATAACTGTGTCATAAAAGTGTGTATATATATGTATATACACTTTGCACTTATATGGACATATATATATATATATATATATATATATATATATATATATATATATATATATATATATATATATATATATATATATATATAAGTCCAAAATGGGCTAAAATGACTTATCCAACCAGGCATGTTTGAAAATTCAAGGGCTACTACAGAGTGCAGAAAGCTAAGTTCAATTCCATTCCAAAATATTTTTATTCATCAGGGAAATTTTAGGATATGTGAAACAAAACACAAACATGATAGTGTTAAAGGGGTTATGTCCCAATAAAGTACATAACACTCTTTACTCACAAAAAATAAAATTGGAAAAATTTACTTTAAAAAATATTAAACTTAAAAAACTGACATTATAAAAGCAGTTTTTTATTTCATTCCCGTCTTCCTCAAAACTACGATTTTGGACTTGACACTCTTTACACTGCACACAAACACAAACACACAAACACACACACTCATTTATATATATATATATATATATATGTGTGTGTGTGTGTGTGTGTGTGTGTGTGTATAAGTTAATTGCCAAGTTTGAAAAGAAAACATGAAAGATGAGGCATGCATTCACATCTAAAATTGTTCAGAAAGTTTTCCAGTATTAGCCTTTAAATATTCTCCTTTTCAAACGCTTCCTATGACATTACGAACCAAAAAGAAAAAAAAATAAACTTCTAATCTTAACTTTTGTCATCACTTGACATCATCTTAACAACTTCGACGCAGCATCAGTCCGCTTTTACAAACAAGGTATTTATATCCCTACACCGGGCCCACATGTTCCGCGAGAGAACAAAACGTAGCTTACAAAATTATGCACTCTTCTTACCTTTCAAGTCACTTCTCAATAAGGCGTCGCCATGGTAACTAATGACGGATGACGTCAAACCCCTTTAGACCTTAAAGCGCTAATGAGGGTGTAGTCAAGTTGTTCACTTACCTGTTACGGGCTATAGAAAGGGCAGGGGAATAGATGACAACCGAAGTTTCGAAAAAGTACGACTTCTAGTTTAACGTTTAATTGATCATTTCGGGAATGATATTCCTTAGGGTTGAGATGTTCGGAGCGCGCTTTCAAGAATTAACAATGATGTTCTATTAGTATCTAGTATGGGCATGAAATGAAGGGAGATTATCAATTGAAAAGTACTTAGTGAAAGACTTTATCATCACACCTGAAGTCTCTTTCATTAGTTTTAAAGTTTTAGTTTCTATGAAAGCATGCTTTGGGCGGGTCGGAAATGTAAATTGCAACAGTTTGACAGTCAGTTGCGAACCGTTATCATTAATTTTGAGTTCAGGCTCTGTCAAAAATTTCTTCGTTTTCTAGTAATGCAGGAAACTAAATCATGCAGGAAAACCTGAAATGCAAACATTTAATATGCTTTCCTAAGAAATCAAACTGTTAGATTGCATTGTAGCTATTTTTAAGTTCAAACTTAAATTTTGAGTTAAAAACAAACATCTTTGATCAAAAATAATATCAATTTCAAAACAAATTTGTGATCAATGAGTAATTTTATGTTTACAGACTTAATTTTGTGTTCAAACACGAATTTTATATTTCTGTGGCGTTATAGAAGATGTTGATATGTCATTTTTTCACGTTTTCGGCAAATTAAAAAAGAAACTTTTGTTGTGAAATATAAAATCGCTCAATTAAGTTTTTCAATCCAAATATTCTTAAGTTAATATGCATATTCCACCTCAAGTATATGGCTGATCTTCAATGAAAATATTTTTTTCAATTAGGGACTAAAATTTTGGGGTGAACTGAGAAAAAAAGAAAACATCAACTTTCGCTAAATTACGAATAACTTTATTTTTTCACAATTCCACTACCAGCTTTTGCCACATTAAAGTGCCAATTTTTAGTGTGCCATATCAACATATGAATTTTTCGGACATATCAACAACTGCCATAACTCCACAGATTTAAACCTAAATTTGTGTTCATTAACTTATTTTGTGTTCTTTTCGTAAAAAAAGTAACAATAGTCAGGAATTTTACTGATATAGGACATAAACAATCTAAATTTTATAATGTTCTTGTAATGTCGTTGAAAAATACTAATATTCTGGGAAATTTTCTGAAATTTTGCTCTTAGAGACTTGTAGTTTTTTTATGTTAACGTTGTAACAGGTGATGTCGTTTATCTTTTCTACAGCAGTTTGTAATTGTTTACATATTACTGTATTTTTCAATATTTATGGCATATAAATTTGCTTATCCCTTAATACCTTACTTTGTATTGCAATTGTTTGGTCTTACAAGGATTTAGGGGCCATTCCAGTTCTAAGTATTGCTAATTTAGGGATAGCTGTCTTCAGCATCCCTGTATATTCCATATATGCATGTGAATAATGGACTAAACGTTTTAACAACTGCGTATCATTTAATCAAAGAGCATTGCGATATCAATCTTCAACTTTTAATACGATGAGACAAGGAAAAAAATTAAATTACAAATTCTATATATTGTTTTTTTCTCTTTCTTTTGTAAATGCTTGATAGTGTTATATTGGCACATGGTTTATGGTTATATTTCTATGGTGCCCGGTAAAAAGAGCTTAAACCAAAAACAGTGATTTATAAATACCAAGTTATTTTCTTTTATACCAATCGCAGAAATATAATTTCGATTTGAGTCTTTTGTAGAAAGAAATGTACTTTTGTATACAAAATTGATAGACTCAAGCTTTTTATACAAGTCAAAAGATTTTTGATTTTTTATCAATAATAACAAATATCTAAAAATCACTTTTTTTGACTTAAGCTCTTTATACCTGGCACCATAGATTTGTAAATGACCACTAATCATTTGAAAATGCAACACTATCAAACATTTACAAAATAAATAAATAAATTTGTAAATGATTAATGATTTTATAACTGCAAATACTTAATGATTACATTTGCAAATGCTCAATGGATACTATGGGATCTGATTTTGTTACTTATGCCACCTGGAAGTATTTCAGACCAGGTCTTTTTAGTCTTGCAGGCCAAGGGTGCGGCTCCGGATTAGAATGACACCGCAAGGGTCGAAGACCGAATTAGCCAGGTGCCAACTCAATTTTGACTGAGCAACTCCAATGGCGGCATCTGGGAGGCACGTATCTTCTCCTACCTCTCTGACTATTCGGACTACGGATTTAACGTGCCCATATCCGGCCTAGACACGAAATTATTTACTGGTGCTTGTCGGGATTCAAAACTAGCACCCTCTGTGCGAAAGTCGACCATTAGGCTACTCTGGGCCCTATATTCAGAGATTTCCGGCATTGAAGCATATGAGCAAGTGGCCCTTTTCTTCCCACTGCTTGGAAGTCTATGTTTTTCTTTATGACAACCCCCTACTGACCACTTTAGAGTGGCAAATTTTTTAAATCTCTTCTTTCCATTCTTTTGTTACGTATCTTGGACAATGCATACTATTGATTCGTTTGGCATTTGACTTTGCCTTCCCATTTTATATGGGATTCAAAATGGTGCCTTTTTCAGAGATGCTGAATCTTGATGTGTCCAGAATAATATTTGGTTCCAAGATTAATTGAGCTGCTTCAACTGTGTCTCCAAGGCAGTTAGTTATCTTCGGTTACATGCGGTTATTATTACCCTCTGCAAAAAACACACACAAAATTAGTTAATGAACGCAATATAGTGCTTTATGTATAAAATTAATATTTGAAGACAAAATTGCTTTCAAAAATATTCTTGACCACAAAGTAAGTCTTTGAACACAAAAATAGTTAAAAGGTAATCGAGTGTTTTATGGGGATCGTCGTTGGACTCTGAGTTGTCAAAGATTTTTGGTAGCTTTAGGACATCCCCTACTTACTCTCGTTACTGGTGTTGGCATCTCTATCTTGCACCAAACGTAACAAACTGGATATTCACTATAGATGAAATAACAGAAGAAAAAATAGCTGCAAAACTAAAGAAACTTATGAGAGTTAAAGAAAAATCTTTAGATATTCACTGTACATAACTGCTGTACGTTATTCGAACCATCTCGCCTCCCTCAGCTTTCGCTTATAAGGCCTTGAAAAACCTGAAGAGCAGTCGCCGCGTAGCAATTCCCACGTACTCAGCCGATGGTTATGCACCTGTTCGGTTAATTAGTATGGACCTGGGCGCCGGATGGACAGTACTGATCTGACGACCAGTTGGAGTAACCCGGGGCCTTTGTTCTATTCAGTAAATTGAGATCATATAGAATTTCAAACGAAAATTCGGCAGTTTTCATCAGAAGTAGAGTAACAGAATGCTTACAGTAGATGCCAAGGCAACCAAATTAGCATCCAGTGAGTCCTGCCATTTCACAACGACAACAGCGATACTATGGATTGAAGATTGTTAAACGAGACGCAGAAAGAAAAGAGTAAAGAAAACACATGTACAGTTGAAATGATCCAAGAATACCAGACAAAATATAAAAGGAATGGGAAGTATCAGCACACAATATCTTTCCAAGTTATATTAATATAAAAGTCAGAAAACTTATCGTTAACCAAGTTTTTAGCGTCACGAATTATGGGGAGTTTTCAAAATAATCCGGATCAGAAATTGAACTGAGCATGTAAAGGATACGAGCCTCTTAAAAATAAACTTATGGCCTCAATCACAAGAGAGGGAACGAATGAAGGCTGGGAAATTTGATTTTCTTCCATCCTACAGCTCTAATGATCATTGAGTCGAAACTTAAGGGCCCTTCTAGTTTAGGCAGGGTTGCATCAACCCGGAATAAATATACAATATAAAGCTGCAGGAAATATTTTTTTCTCTTTTGAACCTTTTGTATATACACTTTTAGGTTGTAACTGGTGCATCTTGTAATTAATTTTCGATACAGTTGAGTCAATTTTGGCTCTAATGGTGATAGATGGTTTTAGAATATAGTATCAGATATGCGTATGAATAAACGGCTAAATGTATAATGTAATCGGCTAAATGTAACTTAAGGGCCCTTTTACTTTGGGCAGTATAGCGTCAACCCCGAATCAATATACAATATAAATCTGCAGGATGTATATTTTTTTCTCTTTTGAACCTTTTGTATGTACACTTTTGGGCTGTAACAGATGTGTTTTGTATTCAAGTTTCGGTGCAGTTGAGTTGATTTTTGCTCAAATGGTGATATAAGGTTTTGCCATATACTGTCAGATATCATATGGACAAAAGGCTAAAGGTATAATGGAATGGGCAAAATGTAACTTAAGGGCCCTTCTAGTTTGGACAGGGTTGCATCAAGGACCCGGAATAAATATACAATATAAATCTGCAGGATATATATTTTTTTCTCTTCTGAAACTTTTGTATATACTACACTTTTGGGATGTAACAGGTGTGTTTTGTATTCATGTTTCGGTGCAGTTGAGTTAATTTTTGATCAAATGGTGATAGAAGGTTTTGCCATATACTGTCAGATATACATATGAATAATGGGCTAAAGGTATAATGCAATGGTCTAAATGTAACTGAAGGGCCCTTCTAGTTTGGCCAGTATAGAGTCAACCCCGAATCAATATACAATATAAATCTGCACGATATATCTTTTTTTCTCTTTTGAACCTTTTCTATATACACTTTTGAGCTGTAACAGGTGTGTTTTGTATGCAAGTTTCGGTGTAGTTGAGTTAATTTTTGCTCAAATGGTGATCTAAGGTTTTGCCATATACTGTCAGATATGTATATGGGTAAAGGGTTAAAGGTATAGTATAATGGGCTAAATGTAAATTACGGCCCCTTCTAGTTTGGCCAATATAGCATCGACCCGGAATCAATATACAATATAAAATGCAGGATATATCTTTTTCTATTTTAACCTTTTGTTTATACACTTTTACATAGTTAGATATAATCTTGTTTTTTTCTTAATGCCTGACGGTTAAACTAAAAAACCCTACTGGTGGAAGTTACAATTACTATATATTCCCGTTCGTGACGATTCTCTGTTTCCCGATAAATAAATTTATAATAAGCATCAAAGATGAAAATGGAAGACACATTTGAAATATTTTAGCCTTGAAATATTTTCATCATTCCAAATTCTAAACCACTAAACATTAATTTGATTGGAAATTTTTATCAGAGGAAAAATTTTCTATAAAAATAGAATTAAAGTCAAATGTTAAGTTCAAAGGAATTGTATTGTTCTTGGAGTGAAATTCCATTCCTTTCATGTATATAAAATGTGATATTTTAAATCGTAGTTTAATTTCCAAGTTTAATGAAAAATATTGAAGTAATGAATATCATTTAATAGAGAGAAGTAAGAGTATTGATTTCATGTGAATGCTTTTATAACTTTCTATTGAGAAAAAAACATAAAATTTCAAATAATTTAATTAATAAATTAAGTGAATTCTTGAAAATTGTCTTTACAATGGAGTCAATTAATTGCATAAGTCAATATCTACTTGTTTCAAAAGTAAGAAAGGAGGATTCAGGCAATGCCAACTTAAGGATTAATCTAGTACAGACTTATAATTCTTTATAAGTGTAGAAAACGTGAATATCTGAATTAATTTTGAAATGTTCAAAGAATTATTTTACTTTACTATTTAGTTGCATGCATTTAAGAGCGACATCACCAGGCATGTGTTTAAAACATTGACTCTTATGGCTGCTGTGTACTAACCCTATTGAATTCGCTCGGCTTAGCGTAAACCTATGGGGAAAATTTGTCAAAGTATTGCCGAATTGGAATTGAAAGATTTTTGTTAAAAAAAGTTGTACTCTGTATATAGAAAGAAATTTTTCCCCTTGGGGCATTTTTCAGTCTAAAAAAATGCAAATGATATTTTAAATTTAAATTTTTCGATGAAAAGATTTTGTCTAGTGTGTTTTACACGCTTCTAAATTCCTTTAGTGGGCGGAACTTACAAAATGAATCCTGGTGGGAGGTGCAGAAAAGTTCAGGCTATCTTAAAATGCCGTTTTAATTGGATTATTAACATTTATGCAGCTGTAAATAGTAGACACATTTTCTTCAAAGGTCTGAATGTAAGATGTCATTACTGGCTTTAAATGGTTATACATCTGATTATTAGTTAAGTTCCTATTGTTAAAAAGGTGTTTATATTAGTGTGTAATGTTTGTTTAATGCGTTTGAATTGTTGTTTATATTTTAAAGTAAATTGTTAAAGTAAAGGTCTATTAAAATGTTTGAAATGATGTTTATACCTGACAGTAATTGTATCCTTGTATATTTTGACTTGTACAATTGATTAGCAAAGGTGTTTATACTTGTATAATTGTCTGTAATGTCAAGTTTAATTTATTTGTTTCGATGTTTATGGAAATAGTATTTAATTGAAAGTGTTCTGCTATGTATAATTGTTAGCAAAGTTGTTTATAATTGTATACAAATGTCTAATTGCAGTTGTAGGTTGTATATGAGCTTATACAATAAGTTTATTGTCTTTGTTTAAATTACTTGTAAGATGTTTATATTTCTGGGCATGTTTTATGCTATTAATAGTTATGCTTATATTGTTTGCAAATGTGCTCTTTTTAGATTTAAAGTTAAGTTTATAGTTCTGGTTTGTTGTTTATACCGGGTGCGTCATAAATTCGTGCAAAGTTCAAAAATTCGTAATAAAAGAAGTAATGCTTAGAAAAATTTTCTGTTTGTGTCAATAGGTTCAGAGGGACATTGGATATTTTTTCCATGTAAAAAAAAAAAAAAAAATGCTTCCAAAAGTAACCGAAAGAGGGCGCTCACACGTCATACTGAGACGGTTTATGCAAATTAGACAGATACATACAGAAAATCAAACAGATCACAATAACATGTGAGTGTGAATTTATTTTAAAATAACAGATGTTCAACATTACCAGCAGCACAAGGTAATAGGCAAGTGAGGAGCGTCAGTGCGTCATTACAGCGTACTGTAGTATGTCACCATCGATGACAGCGTCTGTCTGTCGAATGGCATTTTTCAGATCCACCAAAGTGGTTGGGGAGCCTCGGTACATTTTAAGTATAGATTTTAAGTATCCCCACAACCAAAAATCTGCCGGGGTCAAGTCTGGTGATCGTGAGGAATACAGTCCTATCGCCGTGCGAAACTTTCGCAATGCAACAGTTGTGGATTCACCATTCGTGTAAAAAAATTTAACTTCCAATGCTCGATCTGGTAAAGAAAGCATGCTGCCGACTTTGAATGACGGATCCGTTTCCAGCCAGGTGATTTATTGATAGTCTGATTTGAATAAAACTTCTGAGTAGGACGTACGAGAGCCCTCTTTCGGTTATTTTTGGAAACTATTTTTTTTTCTTAACATACAAAAAAAATCCAATGTCCCTCTGATCCCTTTGGCGCAAACAGAAAAATTTTCCGAGCATAACTTCTTTTATTACGAATTTTTGAACTTTGCACGAATTTATGACTTACCCGGTATATACAATTAATACAATTTATACCATTGCAACTGATGCATAAAATACAAAATTTACTTTGAAGTGTATATATATATATATATATATATATATATATATATATATATATATATATATATATATATATATATATATATATTATATATATATATATATGGGAATTGCATTATCCCAGGGCTCCAACTATGAGCCATATGTCGTCGTGTACGCTATGCGACGACAGCGCTATTAGGATTTCGAGAGATGAACGGGGAGAAAAGTATTTGAGAGGAGACTGAGATTGGGCCCCGACCTGGTAAGAGGTGCCGAAAGCAGCAGACGGGCTGAGACGGGAGAGACAGTCTCGACGGGGGCATGACGTTGGCTCCTGATAAGCAGCAGACGGCGGCTTAGTCAACCCTATCGCGGCAGACGGCCGGATACTTTAACCCATTTTGATTGTGGAGGCCTGGTGCTGCCTGACGTGTAATTTTATATGCAACATATTTCTACAATAATGCTGTATAACTGTAAATAGTTGATAAGTGTCAATATATAGTGTTTTGTGTTTTAAGCAGTGACTCTGTCTTTAATTGAGTACTGTATTACTCTGAGTATAAGAGAGTCTAGTTCCGCTGTGCAGTAAGCGTAAAGGTTTCTATAAGACTGAGAACAACAAACCCTAGACACCGACCGCAGTTTCTACAAATAGTGGGGACTCGCCCGAGATCGAGTTCCTACAAATAGTGGGCGCTCGGCCCGGATGGGATCAAAATTCTACAAAAGTGAAAGATCGGGATCGGATCTAAATTCTACAAAAGTGAAAGATTGGCCTAACAGATCGAGATTCTACTAAAAGTGTGAAGGAGGATAAGTCACGCCAAGTGCGATAAGTGATCCCACAAAGTGTGAAGGAGGATAAGTGACAACCAAGTGCGGTGAGTGACACCCATTGAAGCGACGTTGTGTGCGTTAAAAGTTTGTTGTGAACGCGAGTGACAAACTTGTGAAAGCGTGAAGTGCCACGAACGGTACGAACTGTTAAGTGAGACATTTGTGACATTTGCGTAATTTAAGATTGTGAAACCGAGTTGAAATTGTCCCCCGGATTGAACGAATAAAACGCAGAATCTGACGTAAGTGGAAAAAATTTCTAAGATGGCGTATCTGGAGCATGCCAGAATGATAGACCTGGTGACTCTAGTCGACGAGCTGTGCCTAGAGGTCCCAGATAACCCAGATATCGAACAATTAATCACCCTGGTTAAAACATCGGATTGTGACGATGTTTACATTGAGAATCTGCTTATTTCGATTGTGGAAGAGAGGGGAGAGCGAGAAGCTGAAAAACAGAGGCTGGAGAAAATTGCAGCAGAAAGAGATGAGTTTGAGGGCAAATTGGCAGTCGAAAGAATTGCGTTTGATCGCAAAATGGCAGCCCAGGAGATTGAGTTTCAACGTGGCTGATATTGAGCGCGAACTGGAAATACTAAGATTAGAACGACAGTTAGTGCCAAAAACAAACTTGGATAGTGTGTCTGTACTTAGTACGGACAAAGGTGAATATAATTATTTGTGCAGACAAGAGAGATATTTTAGAGTATCTGACGTTGTTTTCACGAGTGTGAACCAACAAAGTGGGCCCGAAATTCGCCCAAGCCAGCAGAGGGAATATGTGAACCCCACAGCTTCATCTCACTTTAGAGAGAACGGAGAATTGCTTTCTTCGAAGTTCAGTGAACTTTCAACACCCACTCCGAGAGAAAACAGCGATAGCCTGCTGAAATTTGAAACCAGAACGAAGGGTGCAGAGGCTCCCCTAAAATTTGAAGGCAACAGAGCAGAAGGGGGCGGAATGACCGCAGCTACGACGAGACTCATAAAGCTGCCATCTAATTTCACCGGCGGTGTGACAGAGGAGAAACGGCTTGCACATTTTCCAGTGCTTGCTATGGAAGGGGTCATCGAACTTACGACACCACCCCAAGTGTCTGAGGGAGCGGAAAGGATTCCCTGAGGGGGAGACGATAGTTGCTATGTTTGGAAGAAGGAGGAGGAAAGAAAAATTTGCGGTTTTGAGGTAATAGAAAGAATTTCTTTGGACGTTGCAAGTGAAATTAATGCTAAGGAGAAGGGAGGAAGAGTGATTTGTAATGAATGGGAACGCCGTAGTGAAAAAGCTACAGTATTAGAAATGCCAGGAAGTTTGAGTGACGGATCTTCGGAAATGGTTGTGAAATTTTGTTCTGGGTCTGCAAAATGCGTCCCAGACTAGAAAGTGTTGAACCGATATACTCAAGAGTACAAAATAGTGATCGTTATCATACTTCGAACTTCTTCAGATTTTGGCAATCCACCTCTAAAAGTGTGCTCAGCTTGTGATCGTGAATTGTGGGAGAAGAAAGTGTCACCAGTTAAGTGTCGTAAAGGGCGATATGGTATTCAAGGGTTGTGTTTGGCCCTTATGTTAGCCCTAAGTGTCACGGATATACGGAAGACGAAGTTCTTTTTTCGTGAGTGTATGTTCAATAGCGTTAGGACTAAGTGACGCATTTAAACACAAGCTTGGTGTGACCGAGTGTTTCATTAGTGTTTTGAACAAATTAAGTGTTGTGGTTAAAGTGTGCATCGTAATTTAAGCGTGGTGTACCTGTGTTTTTAAGTATTACAGTGAACTGTAGTACACTGGCTCCGACTAGACTTTCAGAAAAGAGCCATGACCGACTGTAAAAAAAAATATTACTTTCTTTTTATTTCATTGTTTTGTTCCGTTTGTGCTATTCTGTGTGCTAAAACTGATGATGATAAGGCATAACTCTGCCGAGGACGTCAGCATAATCAGGACAGCCGAGTTATGGGAATTGCATTATCCCAGGTCTCCAGCTATGAGCCATATGTCGCCGTGTACGATATGCGACGACAGCGCTATTAGGTTTTCGAGAGATGAACGGGGAGAAAAGTATTTGAGAGGAGACTCAGATTGGGCCCCGACCTGGTAAGAGGTGCCGAAAGCAGCAGACGGGCTGCGACGGGAGAGACAGTCTCGACGGGGGCATGACGTTGGCTCCTGATAAGCAGCAGACGGCGGCTTAGTCAACCCTATCGTGGCAGACGGCCGGATACTTTAACCCATTTTGATTGTGGAGGCCTGGTGCGGCCTGACGTGTAATTTTATATGCAACGTATTTCTACAATAATTCTGTATAACTGCAAATAGTTGATAAGTGTCAATATATAGTGTTTGTGTTTTAAGCAGTGACTCTGTCTTTAATTGAGTACTGTATTACTCTGAGTATAAGAGAGTCTAGTTCCGCTGTGCAGTAAGCGGAAAGGTTTCCATAAGACTGAGAACAACAACCCCTAGACACCGACCGCAGTTTCTACACAAAGTGGGGACTCGCCCGAGATCGAGTTCCTACACACACACACACACACACACACAGACACAGATATATATATATATATATATATATATACAGGGTGTCCATAATTCAAGTCCCACTTTCAAAAGGCTGCAAAAAAGTAACCATCTGTCAGAATGACTTTAAATTTGAACTGAATCTACTGGAAAAAGGGTGAAACGATTATGTATAATAAAAAAAAGTTCCAAAATGTTACAGCACCATCTATTGATACATTTTGAAACTTTTTTTTATTATGCCAAATCGTTTCCCCCCTCTTCCAGTATATTCAGTTCAAATTTGAAGTCATTCTGACAGCTGGTTATTTTTTTATTTCAGTTTTAAAAAATTTGTTTTTGTATGTTTCGATGGTGATGCTTAAAAGAAAACTCAGATAATTTTAGTAAGAAAGATACATTTCATATGCTGCTAATTTATCATATTTGATGCTATGGAGAAAACTGAATATCGTAGGACACTCACCTGTTTATGGATATTTTCAACAAATTTTGGAATCTGGAGTGTTTTTACGGTGTCTTTAAAATATATTTTACAAGAATATGAGCTTCCGATCGGAATTATTGATGAAAAGGAAGTCCGATATTAATTGTAAATATGCAGTATGGTACAACGTACTAAAAAAAAATCCAAAAAATCCAAAATCATAGAAACAGAAACATTAGATAATTTCGCGACAATCTACCCATGATGAACAATGACAATTGTCTTTTAACAGGATACGAAAGTTATTGTTATGGTAGATATAACGCATGATATATTTCCACTAATACGTGATTTTTTTAACTGTGTATCTGATGTCAAACTATTCCCCGTTGTCTCAAATAATGAGAAAAGAAACATGCTTGGAGTCGTTCACACTACCAAAATTCGTTGTTTACAAATTCGCTCTCAGACAGCGAGAAATATTGGCATGTTAGAACTTGAGATGTAAAGCAGAGGTATCTTCTTTTCTCTTTTTTGTTAAGATTTAATCCACAATTACATAATTGTAAAGTCGAAATCCAATTCCCTAAATGAGAAACAACCAGAAATTTTCATGTTGTGTTCAGGAGGGTGGTTTTTTAGATAAAATAAGACTTTTGAGCTGGATATAACACAAAATGTTCAGTGACAGTTGATAGTTATAGTCTACTCCTTTGAACACTGCCACTACATGCTTATCATACTGATTTCTATTTCAATAAATGCCGATAGCTCATTGATACATACCTTACGGATAATTGATTACGGAGAGCTCATTTCTCTTTATTGTTAGCTTACAAACATATTTACTGTTGCCCATTGGAAACTGTTAAGGTATGTTCCTACCCTCAAATCGCTGTTTTTACGAAAAATTTCGAATTTTTAAAAATTATTTTAAATTAAAGTTCAATCATTTAGGATTTCAAAACTGCTTTACTTTTGGTTCAGCAATAATTAGAAGGGAAGTTCTAGCCCAAATTATAAACCGGAAAGGAACTTTCTGAAACCGGAAGTGACCTTCTAAAGGGCCACGGAAATACAAAAAATACATTTTTGCAGCTATTTCTTTACTTTTAAAGAATTTTAATGCTCATTTTTCATTTTTAATGTAGAATTAAGTTTCCTCTATTTACTTTTTATAGTTTTAAGACCATTAAAAGACCATTAAAGGACTTGGCGGAAAGGGTAAAATAACTGATAACTTTATAGACAAGCTACAAAACTATTATGGGATTGCTATTCGCAGCAATGTTGCAAATCTTCAAAATATGCAATCAGCAGTATTAGCGGGTTTTTTCATTGTTGCTCAAGCAATGAAAAGTCGATGCATGGACAGTGAGTGTCCTGAGGGTCCCGAAAGTTGGTGTAAATACAAGCAAGCATTGCATCATGGAAAGCAGTTTTCAGAAAAATCCCCAGGACTTCCAGATACAATTGTCAAAACTATAAAACCAGCTTACTTAGAACTGGTTAGTGTGATCAGAAGTTACTGAAAAAGTGTTTGCAAGGCATGACTCAAAACAATAATGAATCATTTAACAATGTTTTGTGGAATATTTTCCCTAAAGAAAATTTTCTTTAACTGCAAACATTGTTATTAGGGGCTTCTATTGCAGTGCTACTTTTTAATTCATGTTTTATAGGTCCGTACCTGTTTTCAATTATTTAAAAATAAAAAATGAACCAGAAATGTTGAAAAAGTACATAGAAATCGACATTGAGCGCATAAAGAAATCGAGGCGACAAATTCTGCCAACTACAAAAACATGCAGAAAAATACTAAAAGCTAAAAGAAAATAAAAAGTTAATTAAAAATGAAGCCACGGAAGGCTTGACCTATAAATATGGTGAAATTTGAAGTTGTAAAGTTTATACATATTTTTTTGTGCTACATTAAAATCTTTATTTGCGTTTTCTGGAAAACGGCATTTTTAATTTTTTACGTTTACGATAAATTTCATTTCTTAAAAGATTTTTAAGATACTGAAATAAAATTTTTTCGCAAGGTTCTGCTCATCTAGTGGTATGTTATGAACCAAAATATAACTTGTAAATATGTATTTATTAATTTAAGAGCTATTTTTATTGAAATATATATGAACATTTTTTTAAAAAATCTTGTTGTGTATACAAAATTTGGTATATGTTAGTAAGTTTAAGAAGTATTGCAAATATTTTGCTTCATAACACAGGAAAGTGATTTACTAATATACTGTTGAAATAAAAAGGGAAATATATTGGTTAGATTTTGTTTAGAAGATTTGGCGTAAACGCTAATTTTTACTAAAATTTGAATTAAAATTGCCTAAATTCGAAAAATTAATGAAAATTCCACTAAATTTTTTTAAAATTCATTGTTTTATTCCCTGTTTTAACTAAAAACACTTGTGTTTCATAAAAATTTCCTACTTTTCAAAAAAAGTGCCCAAACGGTAGGCACATATCTTTGGGGTTTTAGGATCTTTGATATAGATCTCCATCCTCAAATACTATAATCAAGAGCTTTAGCGAATATAATAACGGAGGTTAACATTTCTACAAATCCCGACATCGGAGAAAATCATAGTTTAAAAATACTTACAAACAAGCGAGACTCTATACATTTCCATTAGAAAACGAATCTGCATGTCATTTGTGCTCAGCGTGTCTTGATTGTCGAGTAACAGACCACACGACCTGCGTCTTTCTTTCTCTGATGAGTTATGTTTCTGTATTACTGCCATCCTGTTGTTGTTGTTGCTGATCCCTGTCACCCAGCAGCTCTAGATTAGGTCCATGACACAGCACACCCTCAAGAAGTCAATGACCAACAATGGCCACTCCAGAATATCTTCCTTTTCAAGTCCCAAGCACACTAGGATATGATCCGGAGTGGCTTGGCCTTTGGAACGTTTGTTACAAATTGGAAACACTTTTTCCTTGTCAGTATAAGTCAATGTGCTAAGGTGGCCATTACGAAAGCGGTTTATTGTAGTTTGCTCCTGTCTACTACACTGGAGGGACAGAGAACCACCAGGGTGATTACCCTGGTACCAATGGTGGACGGGGGGGGGATGGTGAATGCAGACCTTACAAAACAGTTATTTTTAGAATACAGGCAATCCTTACATCCTTGATCTAGCAACATACAATTTTATCTTATTTTCTACATTTACATTCAAGTTGCAAAAAATTACGTTTAAATATCCCTAGGCATCATGAAAATTCAAGAGTGATCATGAAGAAGATTTCAAATAATAACTTGTTATGCTTTTGAGAACTGAAAAAAAAATTATAAGTGATATAATTTAATACATGTTTATGAGGAGGATGAATGGAGTAAAAATTTTGTGATTTGAACATCCTAACCGTTGAAAAATTTCAATATAATATCCTATAAATTTCAAAAATGAAGGTCGTTTATATTATATTCTGTGTTCTATATAAGCATTTATCATTTTATCACATACGGAAAATAATCCCTACACTTTTTGGTTGTGAAATATCTAGCGAAAAAGAATTTGTACCCAATTTACTTTTTCCTATCAAATTTCAAAACATGACTTTTACAAGAAAGATCCTCTTATATTTTTAAAATGGCTATCCTATTTTTTTTTTAGATGTTTCAGTATTTTATGTTTAATGTTATATTATTTCATTCGTATTGGTACAAAACATTTTCCCCGATTCGGCTGAAGTTTTCTTCTAAGTATTTTTAAGATATGAGAAAAATTGTTAAAAGAATTTAATATTTTCTCTGTTTAGTTGGATAAAATGTCAACCGTACATTACAGCGACTTCACATTTTTTTTCTCTTTTTGTTATTTATTATATATAAATATGCTTATGCCCTAAAAGAGACAAGAAAGAGGTTTAAGGGGGGAAAAATTTAAAGAGATATATTTCAGGATAAAGAAACAAATTAGAGAGAAACAGTTCTACAGAAGAAATATATTTCTTTCCAGAACTAATCTTATTGTTCTGAAGATCATTTGCCTCAGTGACTAGATAGAAAAAAAAAACTGGAAAAGAATTTTACATTCGTGTTCAGTAGAGGAAAATAACTGGGCGCAACTGAGAGGAAAAACCTCAAAAACCCTAAAGCACTCAAAGTTGACAGTTTAATTCTATTTATTGTATAAATTTAATGTTACTGCCCGGAATCATTTTACGGAAAAACGCACGACTTTACTGGAGTTTGGCGGGGCTCTTTTTGTTTTTTGTTTTTTGC
Organism: Dolomedes plantarius; assembly: GCA_907164885.2. Lineage (NCBI taxonomy): Eukaryota > Metazoa > Arthropoda > Arachnida > Araneae > Dolomedidae > Dolomedes > Dolomedes plantarius. Next base: position 86,703,483 of record OU015495.1, read on the forward strand.
AAAAGATTTGTGAAATCTGAAATTGTTCTCCAATATAAATTTTGTGAAATTAAATAACAATATAAATTTTGCCTTTCAGAAGTTTCATAGGATTTTATATGCCAGTATAAATACTTTGATATTAATGCAGCCAACGTAGAGACCTTAAGCTTTCGTAAGACTTGTTCTTAACTTTTAGCTTACGGGGTCCATTTTTCTGATTCCCTCTTTATGGCCATTAAGGGGGTTATATATATATATATATATATATATATATATATATATATATATATATATATATATATATATTTATATTTATATATACATATATATATATATATATATATATATATATATATATATATATATATATTTATATATATATATATATATATATATACACACATATATATATATATATATATATATATATATATATATATATATATATATATATATATTTATATATATATATATATATATATATATATACATATATATATATATATATATATATATATATATATATATATATATATATGTAATAAAAACAAAGGAGAGATGTCGGACCAGGGCAGGCAAATGGAGAGAATAGTAAGCTGTCGCGAGCGATGCAACACAGGCCGGGGTGTAATCGTGGTCGGCTTCAGTAAACGAGTGGCTGGCACGAAGAATAATAATTTAAAGTCCACCAGGCGTTCTCAGTTCAATTTAATTTTAATTTTCTGGAATTTCCGGGGAGAGTCATACAGTTTCCTGTTTACTGAGTTACACACCATCGTTGCTGGACATTAATCCGTACATTATGGCCTATTAGGGCCTCTGTCGTGATCGGCATTTACAGGACAAAGGGGACGCAGCGCACCCAAATTCTTACACCCTACCAGACCCGTGGCAAACACACAAAGTACAGGCGCGCTGAACTTTTTTGATTGGTTAGAATTGATACCTGACTTTAACGCATCATATGGGGTGACGATTTCGAATGCTCTACAAGGTTCGGTCTTATATAAGTATTGGCCGCACGTGGCCTTCGGGGAAGATCTAATAGATTAATTTCGTTATTCCTAGGTCAAATTTAAATGAGGTATAATGTTCTGTTGCGATAAGACAAAGTTAATGAAGGGAAAGGTTTGTCTTTGATCACGCGAAAAAGTATACATAAATAACCATATGGAGAAGAAAACACATAAATTATGGGTACATACTAACTATTCTCTCTAGTTAGTATGCGCGTAATGCAAACATTTTTGTTAAAAATATTTGTTAGTTAATAATTCATTTTGCTGACGTCAGTTAGTCGGTCATTTTATAATTTTTGCACCAGAATAGCGTAAAATATTTCATTTCGGGGAGAAAAGAAGTTTTTAGTTTTTTTTTGATAATTGCACTTTGTTTTTGAGGTTTAAGTTTTCCCCACTCTTTTTAACTTAATTAATTTTATTTTTTGTCGTATAGAACTTTCATTTTTGCTGTATTAGTAACAGTTTTTGCATTGTTACCCTTTTTTTTTCTCCTATTAAACATTTATTACACGATTAAAATTCCAATAATTGATTGCAAAGCCAAGTTTTTGAATTCATAAAACATTTTTCGTATGATTTCTGCCTTGGATAGCTTTCCATTTCAAAAACTAATTGTGTGCGTGTTTACATTTCTCTGATGCTCCGAGTGGTTATGAATGAAAAATGAGCTAAATATTTGGTATAATAAGATTGTTATGTTTCAATAAGATTAACGTTGTATTTTTCTGAAAATATTTTAATATACGTTTATGAATGATCTGTTAAAATATTTTGAGAAAATTATAACGTTAATGGCTTGTATTTAACCAAGCAGGCGTAGATCACAGTCAAAACCCACTTATTTCTCCGAAAACACAAATTGTACTTTTAAAACATTAAATGAAGATTGAATACCATTTATAGCATGAATTATACACTGAATTGCTCGGTCAGTAGAATTGCAATATTTCTTACATTTCTTCGGTTCAGAGTATGGAAGTTACACGACTTTAATTTACAATAAAATCACCTATTTCGCATTATTTTAAAATGAAATCTAGTATCTTGAATGTTCATTATATAGAGGGCTCCTCCATGCGTAGTAACAGGTAATCGAACAACTTGTCTGCGTTCTCATTAGTGCTTTAAGATCCAAAGGTGGTGAATGTCGTGCATCATTAGTTGCTATGACAACGCCCAATTCATCACTTTAATCTTTTAAGAGGTGAAGTGAATCTCAGATTTGAGCCCTATTTCGCTCCCAAACTATGTATAGAGTTTCGGGAAATGTTGGCCTGTTTCTAAATTATCTATAGCAGATATTCACTATATATATATATATATGTAGGAAGGAGTTAGTACTCCTTCCTTTAGAAGTGAATCATTAGACTTAATTATTTTGAACATTTAATTAAACTAGACGATGTTTACAAGACAGGACTAACACTTAGTATGAAATTAAAAAATAAACACAGAAGCATCAAGAGCTAAACATCGGGAGCTTGCAGAACAACACATCCGCTCAGTATCATCACTCAGTCAATAATAATGTTTGCGCGCAAGTCCTTCGCACCGGAGTAGTGAGAAGTAGAAGTTGAAGTAGTAGTTCAGTGGTGTTGCCAACTACATTCTCACACGGCCGTTCTGACTTTCCAGACGTCCGCGGCTGGGTTGTCAACAATAATTCTGAAAAGATAAAAAAAAAAGAGCAGAAAAGGAAAAATATTTAAAAAAATCAAGCATTGTTCAACACAGTGGTATTGGTGTTCAGTTTCTGCACCACTGTTTCATTTTGTCCGCTGCAGTTGATGTTATGGTTGGACCATCGTGATGTCCTAACTTTCGAACTTCGTATCGATCGTTGGGGTTGATGTTCGTGATCTCATATGGTCCGAAGAACTTTGGTCGGAGCTTTAATCCGGTTCCAAATTGAGTTCGTTGTATTGCCACTTTGTCATCTATCTTGTATTTACGAGCTGGTTTACGCCGTTTCTTATATTGTCGTATGTTTTCTTTCTGTTTTCCAGATTTTCGCGAGGACAAAATGCAAGGAATAGAATTCGAAATAATTTCTTGAACTAATTTCTTAAGTTGAGGGAGGGGGATGAAAAATTCACGAGAAACAATTAATTCGGTTTTTTGTGAAGCAAAATGACCTTGTGAATGGGCGTTTAGCACTATTTCTTTCTGCATCATTTGTGGGACTACTAAAAGTTCGGCATCCTGATGAAGTTTATAAAGAATTCCGTTTTTAACAAAAAATTCATCAGAAGGTGTAGATTCAAGCATAGATTTAATTTGAGATATAAATTCATCCTGGTCTTGGGCATTTTTCACCTTTTGAGTGATATCATTTGAGGTAATTACAAGAATGGGGTTGCGACTTAAAGCATCAACATGTTTCATCTGTCTACCGGGTCGATGACAAACTTCATAATCAAAGTCTTCTAACATCAATGCCCATCGAGCAATTTTAGCTGGTAGGTCTTTTTTGTGCATCGTTTTTTGGAAAGCATCACAATCGGTGATAATTTTAAATTTTGTTCCCAACAAGTAGTTTCGAAATTTTTTTAGCGCTTCAATAACGGCAAGAACTTCCAGTTCATAACTATGATATTTTTCTTGTTGAACTGTAGTTTTACGGCTAAAATAATGAATAGGATGAAACTGTCCATCATCGGATTGTTGCAAGAGCACAGCGCCAAAACCTAAGGAGCTGGCATCAGTGTGGAGTTCTAATGGGTATCCCTGTTGAAAAACATGAAGAACTGGGTTTTGTGAAAGAATGTTTTTCTGTTGTTGAAAAGCTGCTATTTGTTCAGGGGGTTTGGGAGCTTCAATAACTTGAAATTTTGGTTCAACCTTTTCACTTTTGACGGATTCATTCTCAAGGGCATCATCATCGGCATCAAATATTTTTGGTTCAAGAGTTGCTTTGATAGTTCCAATATCAAAAGCATTATCATCATCGTTATCATGAAGCAAATCTAAATCACTGGCATCAGCATCATCTAAATATTTTCCATCATCATTATCATGAAACAAATCTAAATCATTGGCATCATCATCATCATCATCACGTTCAAAATCAATTGTATTATCCATTTTCTCTACCCTAGAAATCTTATCTTGAGTAGATGTTAGAGGTTTTTCAGACATGCATATTTGGCCCTGATCTTGAATTTGTTTTTCTACAATTTTCTGTTCCGCAAAAGGGAGTCGTCGAGAACGTTGAGTTACGGGGATTTCATCTTGTAATAAAATAGTCATCTTAATTTCAGTGTCTTGAACTTTATGTGGTTTGTAGGAAGTAACGATATTTTGAACTTCCTCACGAATTTCAGAATTCAAAATGTGTGAAAGATCAAATGGGAAAGCTTCGTCATCAGGAATATTAGCAATATTAACGAAGATGTTATTATCAAGAGTAAAACGAATACCGTCTTCATCAAATGTAAATTGGGTTTGCTGCAAAAAGTCGATTCCGATAATCACATCAAAAGGAATCAAGTCATCCTCTAGAACATGTATTTTAGCAGGTAAAGTAATGGTTTGAATTTCGATGGAATCCTGAAAGAATCCGATGCTGTGAACTTGGTTTTTGCCAATTCCTGAAAAGGGAATGTTGGTGGGCTGCAATGGTGGCGAACCAATTCTTCGATAGGTTTTCTCATTGATGAGGGTTGCCTGTGACCCAGTGTCACAGAGTGCTGTCAATTGAATTCCTGCAAGTTGAATGTCAACATGCATGGGATTTTTCGATGAAGTTTCAGGAGAAAGTGCATTTACAGTTTTATCAGAAATAGGTTTTTGAGAATCAGGTTTTGGTTTAGAATTTCGATAACTTTTAGGGCAATTAGCATGAACATGACCAAAACTTTTACATCCGTAGCATTGTTTACCATGTGACTTATTCAAACATTGGTTGCTTTTGTGACCTCTCAAGCCACAGGAAAAACATACTGGCTGTGTATATGGGCTACGTGTATTATCGACTTTCACATTGAGGTAGGAAGCATCAATTTTTTTCTGATTATTTTGTCTGAAATTTTGTGATCTGTTAAAGATTTGTTCATAAATTTTCAACTTTTCCTTAAATTCAGGGACGGATTTACAACCGTAAAGAATAACTTTATTGTTTGTTGAATCAGGAATTCCGTTTATGACATACTCAAACAGAGAGGAGTCATCGAGAGAACCTTTGTGTGCCAAATCTCTCATAGCTAAGAAATATTCTTGTAGGGTTTCAGACGGTTTCATACGTCGAGATTCCATTAATTTATGTAACTGAATACCGTTAATTTTGTCCGAAAATTCGTCTAATAAATGGTGCTTCAATTGTTCCCAATTTGTAATTCCACGAATAGACCTAATTAAAGTTTGAGCGGGACCAGTTAAACATTTTCTAACAAAAGTAATTTGGTGAATTGGATTGTTTATCTGATATAAACAAAAAAGTTCTTCAACGTCAGATATAAAATTCTCAACACTGTAATTATCACGAGACGAGAAAGGTTTTATTAAATCAACAACGTCTTTCAGACTAAACAACTGGAAAGAGAGATTCGCAGTTTCAACTGAAGGCAATGAATTTTGATCTGATTCACCAACGGAAATGTGTGTATTTTGCTTATTCGAAGATTCTTTTGCGTCAATGGTGGGGGAAAAGGGAGATCTATTTTCCTCTATAACGCTGTTAGTTTGGGATGAACGTGCATCCGGAAGTGAGTCATCATTCACTTCGCATTCCGAAAGATCAGAAAATTCTGCTTTTAATAACGATAAATCACTAAGACTCATAAGAATGGTATTGGCACATTTGTCTGGGTCAGTTGAAAATTCTAAATGAAGTAGATTACAAATAGAAATCAAGTCTTTAAGTGAAAACTCTTTAAGTACTTTCTGTTTCGTTGCTTCCAACACGAATGGCTGTTTAAAACCTGTAAATTTACGTAATCTGGTACGATTTTGTCTGTCGCCGTCTGTACCAAAAATTAAACGATGTAGAACCTTTATTTGATTCGTACCACCAAATTTTAATGATTTTGCAATATTGGGGTAATCGTTGAGAGTAGCCATAACTATATACTAGGTTCAAACAATTATAGTACACAAATATACAAATATTCAAAACCAAAATCACTAATTATAATACGTAGTTACTCAAATTCAAAAGTAGAAAATAATATTTCAAATCGAAATTTTTTCAAATACCAATTCAATAATAAAATATTGATTCTCAAAATATGCATCAAAATAAGTAATCTTTAAAACAGGTTTTGTTCAAGAAAACAAAATTATGAACTAAAATAAGCATCAAATATCAAATAATAAGTTCTTCAAAATAATTTCTCTGGTTGAAGAAAACAGATGACGTAAATTTAGATATGTATCAAGTTAGATATTACTTCAGCAAAATATTCATCAAATTAATCTTCAAAATAAATCACTGTTGAAGAAAATAGAGGATGTAAATGCAGCATCAAAATAATAGTTAAAGTTCTAATGTTAAAAGCATCAAAATTGGGAAATCGAAAGTATCAAAATTGTGAAATCGAAAGCATCAAAGCATTCTGCAAAATAAAAAATATTCTCGCAAGAAAACAGCAGAATTAAGTTCAACATCAAAGCGCATCAAATAAGCAAAGTTGTCATCAAATAAACATTCGCTTCGTCAAAATTATGCATCAAAATAATAATATAATAATCTTCAAAAGTATTCAATTCGCGATCTTTCAAAATATATGTTATGTTGTGGTTTGTTCAAGGAAACAAGATTCTTCAAGTTAAATGTCGAAATTTTCATCAAATCATCAAATAATTTCATCGAAATAGAATTCTCTTCAAGAAAACAGAAGTGATAAATTCAACGTCAAAGACCATCAAAAATGAATTTAGCATCAATTAAATTCTTGCATCAAAAGAACGTTGAAATATCTTTCAGTTTTCTTAAATCATCAATAAGTTGAGAATTCCCTTAATCATCAAAATTTTCTTGAACAAGCGTCAACGTATGCATCAAATAATTTTAATATGATCCAAGTTACTTACAATTCTGGTTTTGGTTCTCATCATCCCATCAGAGTATCATCAGAGTCCGTGGCACATAACTTTCGTTTTCGCTGGCGGTATCCAAAACCGAAATGACAGACAACAGTACTCCAGGAATCATCAAAAGAAAATAGTTTTTCAGTCCAAGCTAGGGGTATTTTTCGAGTCCGAGGGCCGAGCACCCATGTAGGAAGGAGTTAGTACTCCTTCCTTTAGAAGTGAATCATTAGACTTAATTATTTTGAACATTTAATTAAACTAGACGATGTTTACAAGACAGGACTAACACTTAGTATGAAATTAAAAAATAAACACAGAAGCATCAAGAGCTAAACATCGGGAGCTTGCAGAACAACACATCCGCTCAGTATCATCACTCAGTCAATAATAATGTTTGCGCGCAAGTCCTTCGCACCGGAGTAGTGAGAAGTAGAAGTTGAAGTAGTAGTTCAGTGGTGTTGCCAACTACATTCTCACATATATATATTTATATAATATATTATATATATATATATATATATATATAAATATATAAATAATATATTATATAAATATATATATATTCACGCATCTAAACTTATGTGTTGATATGTAGTAATTGAAATATGCAGTTCAGTTCAATAAGGGATGATTAAAAACACTGATGCACTTAATATTTTAACAGGAAAAATATATTTGATATAAAAAATTAGAGTTCAGTACTTTTGTAGAATATTACATTCTTAAAACAATTGTTTTATTTCGTTATGAATGGCGCGCGTGACTTTATTAAATAAGAGAAAAATACTTTAAAACTAGAAAAAATATCTGAGTATAATGTCATCTAATATGAATCTGAAAAATGGTAGCGATGTTAATGAGACTAAGCCCCACAAATATATCCAAAACATTTCAAACTTTCATGTGTGCGGGATGCAGCTAATGCAAATTTAATATAGGAAGTGGAAAAGTGGGGTACTAGAATATTCTAGTGAACGTGACATTTAGAAAGAGTGTTTGTGAAAATGGCCGATGGTGTCCTTAGCATACATAGCACCAATATCCAGAATAACTGCGCTTTAATCTATTTCCTCACTTTTACTTTGTTTTGTTTCCAAATTGACGTAATACTAGCAATATCAGTGCAAATTCGGTTTTAAGTTAAAAGGTACTTGTTTTTGTTAAATTCGATATGTTTCAAGTTATCCAAAATTCCCGATGAAAGATCCTATGATGGATTTTTTTGTAAGCAGCTAAACAGAGACTCTTCTAGGCATACTACATAACTCATTAATATACACTTTAAAATAAAATTTTATGAGTTTAATCGATAGATTTTGTCAAAAATTTGTCACACATTTTTCTATCTGTTTATCTCAACCCTTACTGAGGGATTATCTTATACTCAAATACATAAGAAAATCTAATGATAAACAGTTTAAATTTATTAAACTTGTTTTTTACTTATTAAATAACAAGTTGTCTCTCATAAACTTAATTAGAAAATGGGAGAATGCAGAAATTGAAACAATGTCTGTTCTGTTTGATCTCTAAATTTCTTAATAAAATGTATTACATAATATATCACGAGTCTTTCTGAAACTTCACTTCAAAAACCAATTTATGTGCTTCATTGATTGGTATACTTTGACCTAAAATTTCCTGCAAAAGTTTCCATTAATTCATAGTCTCTTCTACGGTGTAATTTTCTTTGATTTCAATAGCTTTTAATTTTTTTTTAGTTGTGGAACACATCGATTAAAACATATTCCAATAAAACAACAGAGAAAAATATATAAGTGCAATAAAATACAACTTTTAATAATTTCCTAAAACTATGCAATCTCTAAAACTACAATTTCAGTATTTGAAATTAATTTATTGCATTTATCTCAATCAGAAAATAAGAACTGTAATCCTTTTTCACAGCCACTTCTACAATACATCTCTTAATCTAATTATGGAAGATTATTTCAATTTTTTTTCGATTCTTTAATTTTTAGAAAAACCCGAAGCACATAGAAAAAAGTATTGCTTAAAACATCAACAAATGCTATAAGAAAAAAAATACGACTCCACACTTTCTTTTCTTTACTGCGCAATAAAATGGAACTTTGGCAATCACGAGACAAAATACAAGCTTTTCGAGTTATTTTCTTATAGCGGAAAGTGGTATTTTTGACACAAAAATAGCTCCGTTTTGACACAAAAATCTGTCTGCTGCAAGTTTAATTATAAATAGGAAAACTCATCTTGAATTTGAAATAGACACCAGATATTTGTTATTTAGTTTAAACCATGAACTTGTAGAATTTATAAATTAGAGCCACAAAATAATAAGGAAGTTTTAAATTCTTCTTTTCCTGATATCCTACACATTATTAAAAATTATGGTAAATAAGAGTTTGTGTAATATTTAGTGTTATACAAATGAAGAGTATAATATCGAACATCTTTATGTCATAAGATCGAAAGTAATTTTAAAAAATATTCACTGGATATTTCAAATTTGTCACTAAGTTTTTTGTTGTTTGCTGCAAGCTAATTCAAACGTTTCGAGCTACACTGCTGGCCACCCAAATTGCAACACCAAGAAAGACAAGAGATATCACAACAAAATTTATTTTTTAGATAACATGTTGACCAAATATCAAATGATTAAATTTATAGATTTCTGTGAAGTGTGGATCCTGCCAAAATCAGTAGCCAGAGTAGCCGCCATTGTTGGAGATCACCGCTGCCACACGCCTCGGCATTGATTCAAAGAGACTTTGGATGAGTTCTTGGGGTACAGCAGACCAAGCTGCTTCCACACGTTGCCAAAGTTGATCTGCTGTGGCAGCTGGGGATGGAATCTGGGTCAATCATAGAGCAACCATGGACCACATGTTTTCTATCGGTGAAAGATCCGGAGAGCGAGGCGGCCAGGGAAGCAATTCAATCTGGCGATTGACGAAGAACCGTTGGACAATGCGTGCCACGTGTGGTCGCGCATTATCCTGTTGAAATATGGCTGTGGGCAAGACCTAAAGGTAAGGAAGGACAACTGGCTCCAACACCTCGGAGATGTAGCACTGGCTGTTTAAAGTACCGGCAATGCGTACTAGAGGTGTGCGAGAGTGATATCCAATACCGCCCCATACCATAATACCCGGTGCAGGACCAGTATGGCGGTGCATAACGCAGCTGTTCAGCATCCTCTCTTCACGGTGTCTCCAGACTCGAATGCGACCATCGTGGTGTTGCAGACAGAAGCGTGACTCGCCAGTAAAGACAATTTCATTCCATTCTGCCGTCCACATCCTTCTGTCATCGCACCATTGGCGGCGGAGACGTCTGTGGTTCTGCGTCAAGGGTAGACAAAGCAATGGACGTCTTGCGGACAGACCACTCTGCTGTAAACGGCGTCGAATGGTACGCGCAGACACTGGATGATGCGTTACAGACTGCATGTGCTATGGTTCGTGATGTGACTGAGCGATCCGTCACTGCCATGCGCACAATTTGCCTGTCATCACGTGAAGTGGTGCGCTGAGGTGGATGCGATCGAACACGCCGGTCCGTCGTACCCTCCACCATCCAACGATCACATATCCGCATTACAGTTGTTTGGTTTCGTCCAACACGACTACCGATTTCCCTGAAAGATAATCCACAATCTCGGTAGGCCACTATCCTTTCTCTGTCGAACTCGGATACTTGATCAAAAGATGATCACTGTTTTCGACGAGGCATAATTGATCGTTTTTTTGAAAAACCACAAGAAAAACACAATTGCCGAACTTGAAATCATCGAAATCTCCAAGCCTTAAATAGCGCTTTGAAGTGGCGCCACAGGCGCGCGTGATGTGCGTCTGCGCTGAAATTCTAATCATTTGCATATCTCACCTTCGCTAATGCATGTTGTAAATTTCATGTTATTTGCATGTTTTCTTCAGGGTGTTGCATTTACAGTGGCCAGCAGTGTATTTTTCTATTTACGAATCGATTAAAAATATTTATGCTTTTAAATCATATGTTCGAATATGAATACCGAAGAGTGTTCATTACAAAACCTATGATGCAGCTTGCATAATTGTGGTTAATGGAATAATAACATTTATAAAACTATGTGTATCACGTGTGGACCATGGAGGACAGGGCAGCACAGAATATTCGTTTTTTTTTAAAAAATCTGATACATTCATTTGACACAACTAAGAGTTGATCTTTTTGTCGAGCCTAAAAGGAAATGATAAATGATTCAGATTCACTATTCGGACATTTTCTATAGCATTACATCTAAGACAACATAAGTCATTTACAGATGTAACTGGAGGGAAAATCATTGATCAGGGAAAAAATTGCGTAAGCAGGCAAACAGATAGGTTGACAACAGGACCCGGTATCATCGATTTGTGTTACGATACATGGTAAGGTTTAAGGACACGAGTATGAACGCACTAGTTGGGATGTGAGTAAACAGATAGGAGATTACCAGTAAGGTCTAATGACAATAATCTGAATCACAATGCATGGTAAGGTTTGAGGATAGAACCATTAATGCACTAGTTGATTAATTAATGCAATGACTTAGCACGGCAATTAAGCTAAGAACTTGTATACTATATCAATTCATCACGTTTGGAAAGCAAAAGGTCTCGAGTTCTCAAGACAGCCAAAGCCGTTTAAACTGTTAAGGTCAACTTGTTTCTGAGATGAGTGTGTACGAAAATATAATTACTTCTTTGTCTATCACTTACAAAGAGATTAAAATAGTATTTCAAAATACAGTTGTATTGAAACCAAAACTATATTCTCGAAACTATAAAATGTTCTTCGAAAAATATGGAAGTAAGTAACTGCATGCCAAACATTTTAATTGTGAGGATTCAAAAATTATATCTCTTTAAAACATAGCTTTCTTTTTTTTATTTAAAATGGGCTCCAAAGAGCATACGAATAATGGGATAAATGTCATAAACTTGAATCTGATTGTCTGATAACAAATTACTATCGCTTTCAAACACAACTTTCCATACTCCTTACAACATTTTGACTATATCTGCAATCCGATAATCATGAAATTTGGATATAATTTTAAGTGCTCAATAACTCAGAGGGCAGTTATGATTATTTTTTCTATTTCTTGTTATTAAAAGCTTTCTTCTGTACATTTTAGGAGTATATTCTAAGGTCTGGGGATCAATCTGTTACATCTAATTCTCGAATGGCTAGAATAATTTATAACTGTAGGATAAGCATGACCATACATATTTATCTGTCACTACATTGGACAATGTAATGGGATAATACACTGTTGCAAACGTGATACACTGTTTCAAAATTGCTGCCCTGTTGATGCGGTGAAAAGTTACTTACGAATAGAATAACAAAATCTTCCTTTTGATTTTTGAGTAGGGCTAGAATATTGCAATTGAGGATTCTGAGAGGAGTAGCCAAAATACTTAAAGTATTATACCCTAAATAACTTAAAAAAATAAATGTGAGTTTAAAATGTATGATAATCATAAGGCATAAAAATAATCAATTTAGAGAAACATTTACTCTTTGTATTTATATGTACAATGGTTACAATACAGTTAATATTTGATATGTTCGTCGATGAATAAGCCTTGTCCCTTTGAGAGGGTTTTGAATGCTAGAAAGTGTAATTTAAGTGTTATACAGTAGTAATTCCAGTATTAGTTAATATACATTGTTCTAGTTTATGAAAAATAAATCCCACGTAAACAGCTGACAGTTTACTCTTTGTCTACGCAACGCCTGTTTATGAGCTAAAATAGCTATATATGAGTGAATTTAAAATATGAATTTTTTAAACTAAACTGCGCTTGAAAATAAATTATTACGTACGTTCAAACTTTCTCAAACGTTACTTTCAATACTCACATGTTTAATAAATAATCACAGTTTAGCAAAATAAGTTCTTTATTAACTCCTTTCAGGGTGCCTATTTAGTAAAGATTTTAAGTAAAGTATTACCAATTCTTATTTTGAATATCCTTTAAGTTTTAACTAAGTAAATCCCCCCCATCTTTCTGCTGAGAATAATTTATCTAAAGTCCATTCTACAATATCGGGACTATACCGAATTAATCATTCTATTCTTTATGCATCATCAAAAAATGCATAAGTAAAGAAAATCATATCTTGAGGAACAGGATGCAAAATAACATACTTCAAATGCTTGAAATTTATTGTGAAAAACCCGCATATCTGTATAGATTCATTGTTTCAAAATATACATGTAACTGGTATCACTAGCATAAAAATCCCTCTTTAGTAAATATTTTAAGTAAAGTATTATTAATTCCTATTTCTCATATCCTTTAAGTTCTAACTAAGCTAATCTATCCCTCTTTTTACTGTGAATAATTTAGTTCAATTTCATTCTACAATATCAGAAATATACCGAAATAATCATTCTATATTTTATGCTTGATAAAAAGTGCATACAAGTAAAGAAAAAATATATCTTGAGGAACATGGTGCAAAATAACATGTTTCAAATGTTTGAAATATATTGAAAACCCCACATATATTTATATTTATGGTCCAAAATAAACATGTAACTGCTATCACTAGCATAAAAATGCCTTTTTAGTAAATTTAAGTAAAGTATTATTAATTCCTATTTCTAATGTCCTTTAAGTTCTAACTAAGTAAATCCATCCATCTTTCTACTGAGAATAATTTAGCTAAATTCCATTCTATAATATCTGAAATATACCGAAATAATCATTCTATACTTTATACTTCATCAAAAAATTCATGCAAGTATAGAAAAACAAATACATCTTGAGAAACATGATATAAAATAACATGTTTCAAATATTTGAAATTTGTTGAAAACCCCGCATATCTGTATATATTCATTGTTTCAAAATATACATGTAACTGGTATCACTAGCATATAAATCTGTTTTTAGTAAAGATTTTAAGTAAAGCATTAATAATTCTCATTTCTCATATCCTTTAAGTTCTAACTAAGCTAATCCATCCATCTTTATACTGAGAATAATTCATCTAAATTTCATTCTACAATATCTGAAATATACCGAAATAATCATTCTATACTTTATGCTTCATCAAAAAAATACATGCAAGCAAAGAAAAACAAATACATCTTGAGAAACATGATACAAAATAACATGTTTCAAATATTTGAAATTTATTGAAAACCCCGTATATATTTATCCATTGTTTCAAAATATATACGCAACTGCTATCACTAGCATAAAGAGAATTTGGAAAGAAAATAATGTTTATAATAAAGTTGTAGAGCACTTACGTTAGAGGATTTCGTTAAGAAATTTCGAGGGATTTAAGATAATACTTATATCTTTTAAATGTGAAAATAGTTTCTCAGACTTTTCCTCCGTTTTTTTTTCTCTTAAACAGGGTTAGTCACTATATATGAGAGAGATGGAAGATTTCAGAAAATGTAGAGAATTTTATGGACATTGAGTGCTTGAAATAAAATAAAGAAACAAAAATCTTCAATACAGGAATAGTTTTTAAAACAGAAAATCCTTTTCAAAAGAGACTATTTCGCCTTAACTCTGGAGCTGGTGGAGAAAAAGTTCTTTATGCCGGGGACAGGTTTAAATTTCCGCAATTCAACAGCATTCAAAAAATGCCACTTGAGCACTACAAGATGTGAGAAAAATTTCTGATCATTTTTAGCAATAAAGTAAAATTAAATTTACACGTTATTTTTTTAATATATGTCCTAATATCTGAAATTTATGGAAAGAAACGGACCATTGTATTCAAAGAAGTATTTCGCAAGAGAAATCTATTGAAGTGGAAGTAGGTCCTCGTGGCAAAATTGAGGCAAGAATTTCGAGTGTCTTCAAGCTCAGTAACGATGAAAACCATAAAAATTATACTAATAATAAACTAACTAAACGTACTCGATACAAAAATGGATAAAAAAATCTTCTTTCAAGTAAATAGAATATTTTTCAGGCAAAGAAAAGTTTATTAGAGTTTATTATTAAGTTCTTTAACACTAGAAAAACGGCTGCCGTCAATTTAACGGTTTCGGACATAATATTGAGTGCTATGTCTGTATTTATGTCCTCAGGCTTCTGGCATGATATGACCTTCTCTAATTTTACGCGAAATATACACACACATTTACAAAATTATATTGGATAGTAAAGAGGAGGAGAAAATGGATTGTATACGTAATAAGGCTGAAAGCCGTCAATTTGACGGCAAAAATCTTTAAAATAATACCGGAAAAATATTAGCTACTTTTCGTCTATATTCAAGCCACGTGCTAAATAAGGCAGGCGAAGCATCAGATACATATAAAACGAAAGCATTTTATTTGGTTACAATGAACATTATAAAAAATATCAATTAATAAATTTTGATTTCATATAATATTTTACAAGATGGAGAGAGGGATATTTACTGAGGGATAACGTACTCACAGGTGGTTCTTTATGTTTTTTGTGTTCGCTTACGTGAGTTCGAAAACCTCCGTCCGCTGCGACCTTCCTTCTGCTTCCGAGACAAGATCTGCCCGCCAACCGGCATTGGCGCAAATTCGAAATGTGAGTACGCTCCCTAACATCCCTTCCCTCCTTGAAAAACATGCAAAGCATGTAGATGACTTCCGTACAAAATAAATTGAAGTTGGTGATGATCAGTCACAGATGATTACATATTTTTTCAGCAAGGTGAAAAGTTCTCACGAAATGAAGTCCTAAACGGTGGCTCAGGAACAAACGGCTAACGTAGGAAAAAAAAATGTTTCTTCTTGTTAGCACAACAGAGATCAATGGAGAACGCCAGTTGTAAGTACGAACAACACATCTTTAAAGATGAGGCTGGCATGATTCTTCAAACACAAAACTATGTGGAGACGTTACACTCGTGCGAAGGCGAAGAATGCGTAATTATTTTACGCTGTAATAAGCAACACACTGAAGAAAGTAGACACATATTTAATAAGAACGGACGTGACAGTGAGCCAGTCTCCCTCACCACTCTCTCCATACTCAAAAGACCAAAAGGCTTGTACATCCGTAATGTGCTCAACAAACATTGCAATCAAGAACATTTGCAAGAGTGCTTAACAAAATTTCAAAGAACAACAACAAAAAAAAATTATACAAAAGTCGACTTCTACATTCATTCATTTAACAAGAAAAAATTACGCAGTTATCAAAACAATTACGCTGCGTTACGGGGACGCAAGTTATATTTTACACCCTGATCCACAGAAACGTGTTCAGAAGGAAGTTCCTCATTGTCAACATTAGTCATATGCAAATAGCTGAAACGCTGAGTGTAAGGTATCATCCTGTTAATATGGGTATTGAATCTCTTCCTAGGTTGTTCTACGTGTTGAACCTTATAATTAACACTTGAAAATCTCTCTAATACCCGAAAAGGACCTTGAAATCTGGGTCGCAACTTTTGGGATTTGTTTGATTTCACTGCTGGTGTCTTAATAAAACACAGTGAACCTATGGGGTAATCAAAGTTCTCTTCTTTCTTTCCTAATTGGCTGCGTGATATGTGCGCACTCTCTTGGCTCCTCAAATTGTCTAAAACTTTAGCAAATGTGCTGTGAAGGGATCGCATAAGATGTTCAATATATTCTGTCTTACTCTGTGTTGTTCGCGGTTGAGTATTCAAGCGATATGGTAACCGAAAATATCTCCCGTGCTCCAGAAAAAATGGGGATGTGTGGGTAGCCTCATGTATAGCCGAATTGAGTGCTAACATTGTAGAAGGTAATAGAACATCCCATTCCTCCGTGTCATCCGATATAGCAGCTAAGATATTTGCGATGGACTGATTGGGCTTCTCGACTCTCCCGTTAACATGAGCAGAATATGCTGAGATGTGTCGTTTCTCTATGCCCTGCATTTTACAAAATTCTGTGAATTCCGTGCTGCTAAAGTATTTGGCATTATCAGTAATTAAGGTGTGAGGACAACCTCTGTGCACTATATAGTGATCAAAAAATGTCTAGCTATAGTCTGTGACCGCAAATCAGGCAGAGGTGCCAAGTGTATCATTTTGGAAAATGCACCGATCATGCTTAAAACATATGTGTTGCCTGCCTTAGTTGCCTTCAAGGGTTCGAAAACATCCATATGGCATCGTTCACCTGGGCATACACTTTGGTCTACAGGCTCGTGAGGTGCTGTGTGGACCTTGTAAGCACTTCTACGCGTGAAGCAAGTAGTGCATGATCGTACAAAATTCTTGGTGTCCTTATACATATTTGGCCAAAAGCATTGTTCGGCTAGTCTATTGTAAGTTTTAAAAAAACGAAGATGTCCACCAATTTGCGAGTGAACAGACTCCAAAACCTTCGCCTTTAAACAGTGGGGTATATAAACCTGTCGTCTAATGTCAGTACGAGGGGACCTACGAGGACGTTTCGTTAAATGTATGAGTATGCCCTGTTCGTGAATAATGTAGTTCTGGAACTTTGGGTCAAGATTGTGGGAGTGATTGTTCTCAATAATACATTTTATATATGGATCTTGATTCTGCATGTCAACTAGCTCCTGATGTTCCGGAAACCTGATGTTAATGGCATTGACACGTGATAAATGATCCGCAACTGAATTCTGAGACCCTTTTATGTAGCAAATTTCGTAGTTGAACTCCTCTAACGTTAACTTCCAACGCAAAATTTTGGAAGAAGGGTTTCTATTTGATAAAAATCCTTGCAGTGGCTTATGATCGGTATATACTCTGAATTTCCTGCCAATTAAGAATGCTCTGAAAAAATTCATAGCAGAATAGATTGCAAAAAACTCTAACACAGTGGCACTATATTTCGATTGAGATGGATTCAATTTTTTTGGAATAGTAATAAAGAGGTTTGACTTCAGAGTTGGGGTATTTTTGTTCTAATACTGCTCCTCTGCCCTGTGAAGATGCATCCGTTGTTAGTTGTAATTCTGCAGAAGAGTCTGGTAATGCGAGAATAGGCGGATTTAAAATAGCGTTCTTTATATCCTCGAAAGAAGCCTGAGCCTCTTGTGTCCAGAGGAAAGGTGTGTCTTTTCGCAAAAGTTTGGTAGTGGAAGAGCACGACGAGCAAAGTTTTTAATGTACGCCTATAAAAATTACAACACCCAAGAAATTATTTTATCTGTTTCTGGTCTACTGGTACTGGGAAATGATTGATTGATACAGTCTTATCTTTATCTATACTTAAACCTTGTGGAGTGACCACAAACCCCAAAAATTTACATGATTTAGTGAGAAACTGGCATTTACTTGGGTTAAATTTTAAGTTGACATC
Organism: Dolomedes plantarius; assembly: GCA_907164885.2. Lineage (NCBI taxonomy): Eukaryota > Metazoa > Arthropoda > Arachnida > Araneae > Dolomedidae > Dolomedes > Dolomedes plantarius. The sequence goes on from OU015495.1 coordinate 86,721,786, forward strand.
TTCAAAACGTTGCAAAACTTTGTGTAACAATCAGATATGTTGATCAATTGTTTTAGTAAAAAGTATGATGTCGTCGATGTAAACAAGAGCACCCTGATGCAGAAGATCACCCAGAATTGCTTGTGCGATTGATTGGAAAGCCTTAGGGGAATTCTTCAACCCAAAACATAGGCGATTAAAGTGATATTTCACACCATCTGGGGTGGTAAAAGCAGTTTTGTGTCTATCCCGGTGATGTAAAGGGATTTGGTTAAAGGCGGATTTCATGTCCAGGGCTGAAAAATAGTTTGAACCCGAAATCTCGTGAAGTATATCATCTAGAGTTGGTATAGTAAATTCTTGAGTGATTGTGATTTCATTTAATCTCCTAAAGTCAAATACTAGGCGCCACTTATTTTTCTGTTTAACAAATAAAGCTGGAGTGTTATATGGAGATTTCGATTTGGAAATTATCCCAGCTTTCTCGAGATCAAGGACTTGTTGTCGAAATTCATCTCTCAGATTAAAAGGTATCTTATAAATTGCACACCTAATAGGATTATCGTGCTGGAGTTGGATTCTGTGTGGTTCTGTTTTAGCAGCAGAAAGTTCCACTGTAGAGCGGGCAAAAGCAGCAGAATGCTGTAACAAAAGTTTGACTAATTTTTCCTTTAGTTGGGGAGTCAGCCCTTGAATCGCAAAGTCTCTATCAGTCAGCGCGGATGGTGTCTGGCTGGTAATTTGGAATTCTGAAGGGTATTCATCTAAATTATTTATGGAACATATCCTCATGTGTTTATTCAATTCTACAATATCGCTGGAATTGTTTTGAAGTTGGATACAAGCCTCATTAGTGTCATGATGGATTTGGACGGATGATGAATTTAGGGTGATGCCTTTGATGGTAAGTTTAGGGCTGCAGGTAACTGTGGCTTCAACACTGGAATGTGGTAAGACTGCAGCATTTGTATACACTGTAGAAGTTTGACCTGGTGCTAATATTGTTTTCCTCTTTAATTTAAAAAAATATATATGTCCACTGCGTCTGAATGGGGGGTACCTACAGTACTACTTGAAATGGGCACCTGAGTATCGTTGATCTGTAAAAATTGTCCCTTAATATTAATTACAGCCTGCCTCAATTGCAAAAAATCATAGCCTAACATGGCTTCATAGGCGGAGGATAACCCCTGAGTTGTAAATAAAAAAAATTTGTTCCAACCATTTCTTTCCTATCTGAATTAAAATTTTATAGCACCCTTCAACTTTAACCGTTTCTCCGTTTACTGCTCTGATTTCAACGAGAGTGTCGAGAGGCTTATAATTCTTATTAATCTTATCAAATAATCGCGAAGAGATCAAAGACACAGAGGCACCTGAATCTATCAGGGCTGGGAAATTCACATTGTTAGATTTCACTCCTATCACAGGTAGAGAATATTCAGGACCAAAATTAGTTTGTTTGGGAGATCGTGCGTCTGACCCTATCGGTTTGATTACTGGCGTCTCCCTTGAAAGTTTAAATTGCGTTCTGGACTAAACTCTGATCTTCTTTCCCTAGAGTTTGACCCGTACTCACAGGTGGTTCTTTATGTTTTTTGTGTTCGCTTACGTGCGTTCGAAAACCTCCGTCCGCTGCGACCTTCCTTCTGCTTCCGAGACAAGATCTGCCCGCCAACCGGCATTGGCGTGGTCCCCCGTCGCCAAACAGCGCGCAGCGCCAAATTCGAAATGTGAGTACGCTCCCTAACACTTCTTTCTTCCATGATTTGCGTACCCATTCCCACCTCCATTATTAGTCTTTCAGCTGAGAGTTTTTATTTTTTTTTTCTAGAGACGTGTTGTGAGGCATTTGTGAGGCATTTGGTGAGACGTGCTGTGTTCCAGAAGTGTTGTGAGGCATTTCCGGTTTTGAAGAGCAGACAGAAAAGATAACACGTACAAAAATGCAAATGGTTACTAAATAATCTATAGGTAGTTCCGTGACTGACTGACAGATAATGCACAGACCAAACCGTTGGAATTAAAGGGCTGAAATTTTGCATGGCGATTTCTCTTATAGTGTAGTGGTGCACTAAGAAAGATTTTTGAAAAAAAATTCTTAGATTTTTTTAATTAAATTTTTTAGCTGTTTTTGTAACTTTTTTAAAGTTTGCATTTAAAATGATAATATGAGGGTTATAAAATTTATATCACGAGAAAGATCATAAAAAATCCTTTAAAATGAAATCTCTTTCGAATCTTTACCTCCAACGTCTGATTTTTGGTGAATTTTTAAAAATTACTTTTTAGAATTTAATTTATTAAATGCTGATCACGAGATTTCTTTTCTTTTTGTGACACTTTAAATTAATTTTGCGGCACGTGCATAACAACGAAATAAATTGACGAAAAGTATTAAAATACAGTAAAAGATAAAAATATATACACTAGACTATTTGAGATGAATTGCGTTGTACGGGTATTCAACTAGTAATAACACAAAGAAAAAAAACAAAAAAATCTCCTGTTCATAAGAGCAAAAAATTCTGCTTATTACTGAAGATTTTATATTTAGTTGTGTTCAGTCATTATCAAATACTGTTTTTTTATGTTTATTTCAAAACTATGTAACAATATAAATAATTGTGTCTGTTGGTTGCCATTTTAAATATTAATGGTTGTCCTGTGTTAAACGAGATAGAATTTGGCTGAGATATACAGATCAAATGCTATTCCAAAAGCTACAAAAACTGTGCCGAGTTTAGTTTTCAAAATCACTGGCTGTTTAGTTATATATCTAACTTCTCATAAAAATGGCTCAAGAAGAAACGGGAAAGTTCTTATAAAAAGCTATACTATATACAAAAAGAAAGTTTTTTTTTTGAAGAAAACTATATACTTTTATCTTTGATACATTGGCAGTCATAAATTCGATAAAATTTTATATATTTTGAATTTTCTCTTCTCCGTTTGGTTTTTATTACTTAGGTTAGTTACTCATATAACCTTATGTATTTTCGAACATATTCACCTCTAGAATAAATGAAATGTTACTTTCATATACATCTTGCTGTATTTAAAATTTAAGTTATTCACTAACTTTAATTTCAGGCCTGTTATTTTTAGGGTAATCATCTCATCTGTAACTTCTATTGCGAGAAGGTTACGTGCAAATTTGTGGACAACATCTACAAGATGTGTAACATGTTCACGGGACATACATGGTGATGAAAGGATTCCAACATTTCTTAATGAGAGGGAGGCAAAGAACAATTTTTTTGCATTCGCAGCGAAACCAAATGGTCATCCTCGGAACATTAGAACACGTGAAAATGTGCAACGGATCCGTAAGTTTACTATTCGTAAAGAATTACCACCATTTCCCAACAGATGACCAATAGAGTGATGGAAATCTTTATAGAACTGCTTCGGCAGTGCCTCGCAAGTAACGGCCACCACCTGAGTAGTATTACTATTTTCAAATCCTAGTGGAAAAAAAAACGATTGTTGGTACTTTTCAAAAATATACAGGTTTTATCTATACATTATTCAATTCGTTTTTTATTACCCTTTGAAATGTTAGAGTCCATTCTGCTACATCCTGCAGTTTCTTAAAACAGTTTTATTTCTTTCCTTTTTGTATTATAACAGACTGATGAAAGCTCTCGGATTGGAAGAAAAAAAATCTCTCCAATGTTTATTGCACTTGTTAAGGAATCGACATTCATTATTCTCTATTACAAAAGCAAACCCCCATAAGCCTTTGGCAAGTAAAACAATCAGAATCATAACTCTGATATGAAATCTGTTTGTTCTTTGATTTTTGTGTTCAGTCATATAATTACGCAAAAGCAAAACTTAGAACGTTAAACATATTTTAATCTGATAATGATGTACATACGTGGAGCTAACTTCATTAACGATGCAATTAACGATATTTATTTTTCTTCGCAGATTTCATTCCTTAGCGCATGGCATTATAGTGACATTTCAATTTCCGTTGCATAAGCTACTTGTTGGAATGTATGAAGGTTTGATTAAATATCATAACATGTAAATAATTTCTTTGAAAGAACAGGAGAATTAATGCAGATCTTCGAATAATAACCGATATATTTGGAATTCAATATGCGAAATTTATGAGTTCCTTTGCAATTATATAACGATTATCAATAATCACTCTTTGATAACTAGACTTATTCTGTAATTAATTCTTGACGACTGTAATCATGTGGTTTCAGATTTCTGCGGATAAACAATCTGCCTTCGATTGGATATGAAAAATCTTTTTTCAGATTATAATGTTGTTATTTGAGAAAAAAAGGTTGTATTTGGGAGAGGCACTGTGTTTTTCATTAAAAAAAAATTTTCCGTGAAAATTTTTTTTTTACACAAATACTTTAATTTGGATTTTAAGATGTTTAACAGGCAGGATTTCTTGCATATTGTTGTTGCTATTTTTCATAAAGATCTAAATGTTTTATCTTTTTCTTTCTTTATTGCATACTTTTTTTAATAAAAAAGTTATATGTTATTGAATATGCTTGTAATACATATTGGCAATAGTCCTCAATTCCTCATTTCAATGACACTTCTTCCTTTCCATTATCTATCAACGTATAATAGAAACTTGAGGATTTTTTTTATAGGGGTAAAAGAGGAAAAGGTAGCAATAGTGTAAAAACAAAATTGAAACTGGATGATCTGCAAAGGATTTGTAATTTAGTTATTGATTTTAAGAACATTAAAATAATTAAACTTTTTTATTCAACCAAAAAAATTCTCGTTTAAGGTGGGTAATTAAACATTATTTATCTTCAATTAAATTTGTTTCGAGGTTTACAAAACTAATAATTTTAGATTTAATTAAATACAAGATTAACCTGACTAATTTGGATGCTAAGAGGGGAAGGGATGTAGCGGTAGAGTACTGTATTATTAACTTTCTAGATAAAGATTTCGAGTATTTAAAACTACCTACTATTGTACATAATAATTCTAAATTATTACCAATCAAGGATTGTGGGAAAATCGCTATTGCTTTTAAATATCAAAAAACGTTAAGGGACATAATCTGCAATTATAACTTTTATAGTCATAACTTAGGCAAAATTTCTAATTCTGATTGTAATTGTCATATTGAGGAGTTTAAAAACTTTGTAAATCCAAATTCGGAGCATATTGTAACAGGGGATCTTAATATTGTTAAAGATGTTAGGTTGAGGGAAGTTCTACGTAAGGGCTCAAAATTTAGGGTAAGAAATAAGGTAAATTTAAAGCAAATTATAAGTTCTATCACTAAAGACTTAGATTACTGCATAATTAAATTAGCAAGGAAGTACAATTGGCCTATCGAAGGTTTTATGGAGTGGAAGGTGCATATTTTACAGGATATAAAAAGGAATTATGAAGAGTATGGTATGAATGACAAGAGGGGTTTTTTTCTGAACAAAGTTCTATACAGTAAAATTAAGGGTTTAAAAAATAAGTTTATTATTACGTTTGTTGATAAGGCTGCAAATAACTTCGGTTTTATGTGTAAAGATTATTTTAAGCAGTTAATTTCTAGGGAATACAACTCAAATAATACCTATCAAAAAATTAACCTTACCAAAAAAGTAATAGATAATAGGATTTTAGCTTTTAACAAAAAATTTAAGTTTAAGACTAATAGCATAAAATACCCTTACCTGTTTCCTACCATAAAATTCCATAAAGTACCTACTAAATTTAGGTTTGTTACTTGTAGTACAAATTGTTATAATACTTTGTTTAGTAAAATATTCTTTAGCTATTTAAAAATTATTCTAAATAAAATTAAAGTTACCGAAAATAGCTTTATTATAAATAATAATCAGGATGTTCTACATTTTTTAAAAAGTAAGAATATAGATAGCATATACACGTTTGATTTTGAAAACCTGTTTACCAGTATTCCGCATGATAATTTAATGTTTATATGTTCAGAAATTTATGATGCTTATTTAGATAGAACTTTAATATTAAAATGTTACTGGATTGATTTATGTAAATTTAATATTTTTGAAAACTACCTCTTTAATGGCTTATGTTTCTTTAAACAGATAAAAGGTATACCTATGGGAAATAGCTATTCTAGTGCATTTGCCAACCTATTCTTACATTTTTACGAAACTAAATTTCTTAACTCAAATAATGTTACCGGTTTTAGATATATTGATGATCTTATAATTTTTAACTGCAACGATTTGGAATTTCTTAATCAAATCTACCCAAAGGAACTAACTTTAAACCGGACTAACGATAATAATCTTTGTGCGACTTATGTGGATTAAAAAATTAAAATTCAAAATAGAGAAATAAAAATAGGGACTTATGATAAAAGGTTAGATTTTAACTTCGAGGTTATTACGTTTACTAATTTCCATAGGAACAAACTATAAAATTTATTATAATATTTTTTACTCACAACTTTACAGAATAAAAAACATATGTAACAACGCTGGGGATTTTTTGGAGGCATGTAGCATTTTCGAGGAAAACTTAAGAAAAAACGATTTCCCTAAAAATTTCGGCAATTTAAAAGTTTTAAAAAATGGCATTTAGACTCGGGAATTTTTAAAGATGTTTAGAATAGTATGTGTGTTTTCATTGGGTTAGGCTGTAATGGGGGGTGGCGCTATAGTAATGTTAGAATGACGTAATTTTTAGGATAGAATTGGCTGCTGTTTCGCCATAACCGTTACTTACGGAATTGGGGTATGTACGCGTCTTTTATTTTGCATTAGGATTTTGTGTGCTTGCATGTAATGTGCGTTGAGCCCATACTGTAAGATGTGTTTGTCTTTTCATTTTCTTTTTGACTTATTGCTTCGTTGGGGGACTCGGGGCCTTGGGATGTCTTTTGGGCTTACCTGCATCCTATTCAGAAAGTTCCCCTTGAGGTAACTGACATGGTTAGGCTCCCTCACGAAGAGACCTGTCGGTTACCTCTGTTGTTTTATGGTTCAGTTCCGGCACTTATACAGAATCTTGCCGTTGGTGCGTGGATGCCCAGAGTGCTTGATTTCTGTTTGTTTCTTGTCTATATTTGTATTATTTTTAACTATCTCTGTTGGATTATTTGAGGATTTTTTCCTTTTTTTTTCAATTTCCCCTTTGGTGCATTTGACAGCTGGTGGTATAAAGTGGAAGTGCTGAGAGTAAAAGTGGTTTCAAAATAGTATATGCAGGTTAGAATGGCAATAATTGGTAAATAGCTGTATGTAAAATCAACAGAAATTTAAGGTGTCTGTATCCTTTTTTCCTCTTTTCTTCATTCATGCATTTGAGAGATGAAGGTAAAAGTGGAAGTGCTAAGTGTAAAGGGGGTTTAAAAATATTATATGCAGGTTAGAATAGCAGTAGTTGATAAATAGCTGTATGTAAAAGCAACAGAAATTTAAGATTTCTGTATCCTTTTTTCTTCGTTGTTGCTTTTGACAGACGAAGGTATAAAGTTGATGTGCTGAGAGTAAAAATATTATATGCAGGATAGAATAGCAATATATTGTAAATAGCTGTATGTACAAGCAACATAAATTTAAGGTTTCTGTATCCCTTTTTCCTCTTTTCTTCGTTGATGCATTTGACAGATGAAGGTATAAAGTTGAAGTTCTGAGAATAAAGAGGGTTTCAAAATATTATATGTTGGTTAGAATTGAAATATTTGGTAAATAGCTGTATGTACAAGCAACAGAAATTTAAGGTTTCTGCATCCTTTTTTCCTATTTTCTTCGTTGATGCTTTTGACAGATGATGGTATAAAGATGAGATACAAAAATCAAAAGAGGTTTCAAAAGATTATGTACAACTTAGCAGGGCAATAAAAGGTATTTAGCTGGAGGTTTACATTTTTACTGTCATATAAAAAATGGCATTAGTATACACGTAATCGAAAGGTGGCTCCGGGGTCTTTCACTCTCTCCGAAATTCGCTTTTTTTTAAGTATTACCACAAATGCATTTACCGGAAAGTGGATCTGTAAGCTTTCCACAAAAGTTTTTTCATGCCAACACTACTGAGCGCACCCTTGAAATTTCAATCAAAAGAGTTTAAAACTTTATATGACTGTCCTCTGTAATTTTGCAAAATCTCATGTGTTTTCTTCCACATACATAAGAGCATACACGGAATAATTTCAAGTATGGCGACTCTAATACTCAAACGTAGCTGATGCAAGTTGGATGGGAAACACATCCTTTAAGGTTTTGAAAATTTTGTTGATTTTATTATATGAGATGTTTGGCTGGTTGACTTTGTTAACCTTATCCTTGCCCATTGAAGTTCGCGCAACTTGTTGGATTGGAGGTTGTGTGTGTAGAGCAGCCATACTCAACCTTTTATTATTTCAGGCCACATGCATATGCTTGCTACGCGCCGCGCGCCGCAACATATAGTACATTGTACCTCATAATATAATAATCTAAAAATTAAAACTCAAAATCTAAATATATTCAAACGTTTTTTTAAATACGAGAGTATTTTTTTGTTTGTTTATGTTGGGACAAACTTTTGACTATTTTAGATAAATCCGGTTTATACTTCCTACTTCCTCAATACTTTATGAAGGTAAGAATCAGTAACTCGATTTATATAAATATTCTTCGCATATGCCATTTTGAAATTAGAAAGGTACGTTGATGTGAACAACGGGAGCAGTAGGTGACACATTTCTGTACAGTTTGGAGTTTTTCAGGCGCTGATTTTCGAAACTGTGCTTACAAAAGCACCCGCATAATAATGAATGTGAGTGTTTCGGGCCGCACATAAAAGCTTGGTAGGCCGCAGTTTGAGTATATCTGGTACCTTAGTACGCAGTAGTACCTGGTACCTTAGTACCCAGTAGTACCTGGTACCTTAGTTCCCTGGTGTAGAGGAAGGGGGAAGAGGATCATATTAAATTCCTTTTCATATGCTCAGTGGGAGGATTTGCTTAAAAAAACTTTAAAAAAGCTGATTTTTTTTAACTTTTAAAGTGTAGGTTTATTAAGTTAATTGAATTTCCCTGAAGTTTTTTGTATTTTGTATATTTTTACTATATTCTTCCAAATTTCTGCTTAATCTAATTTACCCTATATTGCCCTTAAACATATGCTGAAGCTAATATATTCCAATATTCTCTAAACTATGTCACTAAATGACTCATGCCACGCTTTCTTTCATATGTCTTTTCCTCTCCTCTCTTCCTTCTACTTTTTCTTTCTTGTTTTACTTATTCTTCCATTGTTTATAAATTGTTTTTAATCCCCTATTCCATCATTGTTCCTATCACCTTTTGTCTATCTCTGTTTTACACGATCTTTCTTTTACCTTTATGAGTTTCACTGGTTTTTACTATTTAAAATTCTGACTTATATAATGTTTTTCGGGTTTTACCATGCGTTTGGCGCAGCATGTCCTCTCTGAACCTTGCGCCATTAAACCTCAACCAACCAACCAACCAACCAACCATATGTCTTTTATTAGTCGCAATCTCCGTCATGTGTAAAATTGAGAAGTCAGCGTATTTCTAATGTTTATTGTACGTATTGTCTTCATTGTTTCTCCTTTTAAAATTTTCATTTTAATTTACCCAGATATTCGAGCGGGTGTGTCACCTGAAATCCTACGTTCCATCTTTAAATGTTACTCGAACAATTCATTGTTCATTCTGTTTATTTGGAACTATCCCGACTACTGCATTCTGAAAAGTCATGTAACACATAAAGTTTCAGGAGATGTTAGCTCTCTGAACTCCGAAGCCAAGATATTTAAGCTGCAGGCAGCTTAGAGAAGGTATATTCATTTCAGTTCTTGTCAATAACTAATTGAAATTTTAATGGAATTCAAAATTTCTGAGTCAGTAATCTAGTCTATAGAATCGGTCTCCAGGATAAATCAGGGGACCTAACAATATCTAACTCCAGCTCTGGGTAAATGCGAAGTCGAAAAGGATTCAGATTATTCAAAATTTAATTATTTGGAATAAGAGCGACTGCACTCATACATTCTCATTAAATAACATTATTTCATGCAAAACAGGTTAATCTGAAATGGTATTAAGAAACGAATATATTATTAATGAGGGTTTACTTTGGGACTTTGTGTGGAAAAAAGCATCACTGGACCTTAATTGGAATTTATAGTATAAAACACTTTTTATTGTATTGCTTAAAGTTAGTGGGCAAATTTTTAATAAATAGGAATTAGGTTTATGAATATATGTTTTAAATTACAAAAAAGTGTCTCATTATGAGACCTTTTCCCAATTTTTTTAAAGAAAGCTATTTATAAATTCGGAGAAATTGCGTACCAATATATACATTTTAAAACATGTTCTTGTGCTTTTGTATCTTTTGAGAAATTATTCTGGTTTCAAACGAAATGTCTATAAAAATTGCATAAACGCTCTTTAAATTATCATGTGATGCATACCAAAATTCTGAGACTAAAATTAGAAAGAATTGAAAATTCCTTTATATAACAACCTCATATCCACAAAATTACTTTTATCAGTTCATAAAATTTGAAATTCTGAAGTTACTTTTAATGCATTTTTGTTACATCCGAGACATTTGATGTGCATTAACTATAAACTTTTAATGACTTCATAATCATTAACTTTGAAGGAATCGTTACCGAATTTAGACTCCATTATTTTCATGCGTCTCAATAGCTCTTTTAAATTCCTTTCAATTTTTCCCTGTAAAACAGAACTTTGCGAAATTTATTCAGAACCAAATTTATAAAAAATTCAGAGAACTTTTTCTGAGGATATATTTATATATGAAATCACAAATTCTCTTATCGTAGAATCGACAAATTTTATTTAAAATGGTTATGAAATGAATTAACGTTTTCCTTATGGGGTGGGATAGCATGTATCCCAAGAATGAATATATATATATATATATATATATATATATATATATATATATATATATATATATATATACAACCTTTCTCCAGAAAGTTCGGTGAATGTGACTATAGTTACAATGGATTGTTGTCTTACATGAAACAGCTGTTACTGTCCTTCGAAGTGATCCCCGTAGGCGGTAATGCATATCTAGGAACGGCTGTACAAGTCTTGGAAACTCCTGGCGTAGTCGTCTTTAGGGATGGCCTTCAGCTGGGTCTTAGCATTACATTGGATGTCCGAAATGTCTTAAAATCTGTGGCACTTCAGGACTGATTTCAATTTGAGAAACAAGAAAAAGTCCGGGGGAGACAAGTCTGGGAAGTAGGGTGGGTGATTCAGGGACACAACTCGCCTGTTGGCCAGGAACTGCTGCACCAGAAAGGCAGTATGTGGCCAGGTATTGTCGTCAAGGGGGGTCCAGTTGTCTTACTTGGCGTTCTGTAGGCGTAACCGATTGATCCGTTGCAACAGACGTTTCAGTATATCTACGTACTTAGCGGCGTTTAACGTGGTGCTCTTGGGGAGAAAGGAATTATTTATGGATAAGACCCTCAGAGTCGTAAAACACCACGAACATTGTCTTAAGGAGGGATTTCTGACTTCGCACCTTCTTGCTTTTGGGCGATCCTGGACCCCGCCCCTCCATACTCTGACGCTTGCCGTCGGGGTCGTACTTCAGGCACCAGGTTTCGTCACCCGCCACAATGGTTTTCAGGAAACTTGGGTTTTGATCCGCCATGTCGATGAAGTCTCCACAGGAATAAATTTGCCTTTGTTCCGGCGTCAATGTGTAGGGCACATGTCGGGAGTAAAGCTTGTGTTTACCCAAATCCTGGGAAAGTATGAGGTGGGTAGTCTCATGACCAATTCCCACTTCCTCCGCTATCATTCGCACTGTCACTCGACGATCCTTGTCCAACACAACCTTCACTTTCTGTACGAAGTCCGGGATGCGTGCAGTTGCAGGCCTACCACTTCGGGGGGAGTCTCCAATGGTGTCCCGCCCTTCTCAGATGCGTTTAAACCACTCATACACGCACTTCAAGGTGATAGTACGTTCTTCGTAAACTTTTAGCAGCATTTCATGAGTCTCTCTCGCTGATTTTCCAAGTTTGAAACAGAACAGCACATTCGTTAGCTTATCTATTTTGAATTTCGAGGAGTGCACAACACCTTCACTCTACAATGAACTGTTTCTACAATATAAGCTAACTCACAGCGCCGCCGCTCAAGAACTGGTTTAGACCAGTCTTCACCTGTCCGGCACGGTATGTGCCGGTTGCAAAATCTTACGACCGTGGGCACTATGACGTCATTCATCGAACTTTCTGGACAAAGATTATATATATATATATATATATATATATATATAACCCCTTTAATGTCCGTACTTACAAAGGGGGTATGGAATTTCCCGTTCTAAAGAGGGAATCGGAAAAATTGGCTCTGTAAGCTACAGGTTGAACAAATTTACTAATTTATAATTTTTAGCATGTATGATTGTTTATTAGAAGCACGGACTCTAACCAAAAAAAAAATTACATTCCTGCATGCAGACACGTTGCGTTTGCCTGCGTAATCCATTCTCTATCTCAGAAGTTCTCGATATATCATTCTCAGAATTCCTTGATTTCCCATCTGTTCCATAATTTGTATAGTATTCATTGAAACTGTTCGCTACCGAAAAGTTTCCAACTTCTCCAAATCCGTCTGTCTGCAGTGGAAGTTTTGTTCCTTTTCTAACGGAATCGTGCTATGTATATAGATTTTACTTTCCTCTTTAAGAATTTGTAACACATTATGAAAGAAATTCTTGGAATAAAAAAAAATATTTTTCAAAGTAACTTTCTATATGTTCTATAGTCACTCAATCCATAGTCACACTATTCTACTGTGACACAAGTTGAATGCTAATATAAGACAGAGGAGAAGTCACTGGAGAATTCAGGTCTTCGGTATTCTAAAAAACCTTTCCATTCGACTTGGATGAAATAAAAGGGATATTTAAAGTCTACAACACTGCCACACCGTATGGCCATCAAAACTTACATAGGTAACTACACAAAAGGAAGCAAATGTGCCGATGACACAATACCAGAAAAGAGACATTATGGATCCCGTAGTACTGAAATTTCATTCGCACATCCCTGCATTTAAAATGAAAATATTGAGAATGCATCCGAAATGGGAATCGAGATAATTATAAATATGAAACAGTAATTTACTCGTTTTTAGAGACTCTAATAAACAACACTAAAGTTTACCACAAAATCAGAGATATTTCATTTTAGTAAAACAGCAAAAGTTGAAAATATAAATTTGTTATTTCAATCCAACTTTAATTATTTTTTTATATACCGTAAAATCTTGACTATAATACGCACACGTGTATAATGCGCATACTTAATTTTGAGCGAAATTTTCGGAAAAAAAATTAAAATTCGACTATAATACGCACCCATAACTTTTCAATATCTGTATATAGTACACTGCTGGCCACTGTAAATGCAACACCCTGAAGGAAACATGCAAATAACATGAAATTTACAACATGCATTAGCGGAGGTGAGATATGCAAATGATTAGAATTTCAGCGCAGACGCACATCACGCGCGCCTGTGGCGTCACTTCAAAGCGCTATTTAAGGCTTGGAGATTTCGACGATTTCAAGTTCGGCAATTGTGTTTTTCTTGTGGTTTTTTCAAAAAAACGATCAATTATGCCTCGTCGAAAACAGCGATAATCTTTTGATCAAGTATCCGAGTTCGACAGAGGAAGGATAGTGGCCTACCGAGATTGTGGATTATCTGTCAGGGAAATCGGTAGTCGTGTTGGACGAAACCAAACAACTGCAATGCGAATATGTGATCGTTGGATGCAGGAGTGTACGACGGACCGGCGTGTTCGATCGCATCCACCTCAGCGCACCACTTCATGTGATGACAGACAAATTGTGCGCATGGCAGTGACGGATCGCTCAGTCACATCACGAACCATAGCACAGCACATGCAGTCTGTAACGCATCATCCAGTGTCTGCGCGTACCATTCGACGCCGTTTACAGCAGAGTGGTCTGTCCGCAAGACGTCCATTGCTTTCTCTACCCTTGACGCAGAACCACAGACGTCTCCGCCGCCAATGGTGCGATGACAGAAAGATGTGGACGGCAGAATGGAATGAAATTGTCTTTACTGACGAGTCACGCTTCTGTCTGCAACACCACGATGGTCGCATTCGAGTCTGGAGACACCGTGAAGAGAGGATCCTGAACAGCTGCGTTATGCACCGCCACACTGGCCCTGCACCGGGTATTATGGTATGGGGCGGTGTTGGATATCACTCTCGCACACCTCTAGTACGCATTGCCGGTACTTTAAACAGCTAGCGCTACATCTCCGAGGTGTTGGAGCCAGTTGTCCTTCCTTACATTCAGGGCTTGCCCACAGCCATATTTCAACAGGATAATGCGCGACCACACGTGGCACGCATTGTCCAACGGTTCTTCGTCAATCGCCAGATTGAATTGCTTCCCTGGCCGCCTCGCTCTCCGGATCTTTCGCCGATAGAAAACATGTGGTCCATGGTTGCTCTACGATTGACCCAGATTCCATCCCCAGATGCCACAGCAGATCAACTTTGGCAACGTGTGGAAGCTGCTTAGTCTGTTGTACCCAAGAACTCATCCAAAGTCTCTTTGAATCAATGCCGACGCGTGTGGCAGCGGTGATCTCCAACAATGGCGGCTACCCTGGCTCCTGATTTTGGCAGGAACCACACTTCACAGAAGTCTATAAATTTAATCATTTGATACTTGGTCAACATGTTATCTACAAAATAAATTTTGTTGTGATATCTCTTGTCTTTCTTGGTGTTGCAATTTGGGTGGCCAGCAGTGTATTTAAGTTGCTAAGCCGACTTTTTGGGCAGTCCGTGAGAGAAAACTACTGCATCAATTTACTTCATTTTGGTCTTAAATGAAAGATTGTAATCTGTAGATTTGTCAAATTTGGTTTTTGTAACCCCAATTTCTTTTAATTTGCGATAATTTACAATTTAAAATTGATTTCTGCGCACGCTCAGTGGCATGTTGAAATCTGGTTTTAGAAACTCACTGTTTCTGTATATGCTCAGTGACATGTTTTAATGATAAACACGTCTCTCTCTGCCATTTGTATTTTTATGATAATTATGTTTGTGAAATATAAGATTAAATCTGATAGAAATTGTTTATTTCGCGCTGTTTAATTGGCGATAATTTACAATTAAAACAAAATTCTGTGCATGCTCAGTGACATTTTTAAATCTGGCTTTAGACACTCACTAAGCACAAGGCCGCTTAAATACATTAATTTTTTTCTGCGCATTATTATTATTTTCAACTTTTGGCAATGATGTGTTGAGAATAATTTGTGTATTAGTGCACTTATTTACTATCTAGCCGTCATATTTTGACGGGTACCAACTACTTTTACTTAAAATTGCACAAATATTTATTAACATAAATAAAATTTGTAATAAAAGTAAAACGTCAAATTCATTAGAAAAAAAACTTAAATTTTTAATTCAAAACAAATAATACTGTGAAATTATCAGTCTTAATCACTTTCACTAGAATGCTACTGTTTGTCGATAATTCACTGCTTAAAACTACGCTTCTTTGTACACGAGTATAATACGCCCCCTCATTTTCGCGGACTAAAATGTGAAAAAAAGTGCGCATTATACTAAAGATTTTACGGAAACTTTTTAATAATTTAAGAATATCCTTAACTACTATACACAATTTAGTGCAAATGGATCATACAAATAAAAAAAACTTGTGCTCACAAAAATAACAGCGAATGCGAATATGTTTTAATAGATTAAAAATATTCAGGGTTAAGTTATCATAAAAGCAAAAATTATAAAATACTCATAAAAAAAACCTCACTATCGAACAGAGACGTATTTACAGAAAAACATAAAGGTCTGTTTTTTTTCTGAAAAACCAATATTGTATATATTTTAGGGCTATTTATTAAAAAACTTATCCAACATCTTGTAGTCTTATAATTACAGGTTTTCTTAGATGCATTCACATTTTTTCTTAAGCGGAACAGGTGCTGATGACAGGCCTTAACAATGAAACTTTAAATGCAGTAAAGCTCTTAAAAACAAAAGATGAGCTTTTATAGCTATGATCAGTGATTATAAAATATTTTATGTCAAACGTATTATTTGATGCTTTTAAATTCTTACAAAAACCGAGGGAAGGAGGAAACGTATTAATTTATGATTTAGGTAGTGTTACGGTTTTTAAATATAACGTATACACACACACACACACACATTTATTTATAAGTAACTAAATAAATATATATGTGTGTGTGTCTGTGTGTGTATATAAAATTTTTAAACTACAAATTAACCTTGGTATATTCGTATGTATCACCTGCTCACCAAAATTATAAAAGTGGTGGTATAATCTGGCCTTCACTCAAATAATGAATTATATTTATTTCTGTCAAATATTGTGTTACTAATCTAACAGATTTACTAAAGAGCTGTTTTATTTCTTTAACTGAACATTTATGTATTTCTTCATAGTTTATTTTCTAATTTTTCTGACTTAAAATTGTCGCTTAACCTTCTGTGTTACTCAAATTCTACAACCTGTTGATCGGTTATAAAGGAAGAAAATCAGTCTAGACAACTTAGAAAATAATTTATGAGTGTTAAAAGCATTAGAAGATGAATATGATAATTG